>JAEAOA010000649.1:0-43281 GCA_016746295.1 Potamilus streckersoni | reverse complement strand
TCATGATACATATCTGCTAGACATCACTATAAACTGCCACAATGTGGACACCGTAACGATATGACTGAACAATTATTAAACCTACGTTAAGAATGCTAATTACAAACACACACACAAACACACACACACACACAAACACACACACATACAATATCGTTCTCTGAACATGCGTTCTCTCCCTCTCTTCATTAAAGTGATGGTACAACAATTTAATCTCTGTACCAATTATTTTGCTGATATTTGACGTTTACATTTTAAAAAGAGATTTAACTGTACTAAACAAAATCGAACAAAACATACAGAGAAACAAAAAAATAATCATATGGTAGGTCCACGCGAATTCTCTCTCTCTCTCTCTCTCTCTCTCTCTCTCTCTCTCTCTCTCTCTCTCTCTCTCTCTCTCTCTCTCTCTCTCTCTCTCTCTCTCTCTCGTGACATCGTCTCAAGCCAGGGATGATATGGGTGAAGAAAGAACGTGGGCGAGTTTGTTTTGTGGCATGCAACGATGTCTATAGACATATGATGGTCAAATAAACACACCAGTGGAAGAGAAAGAATGAGATGGAGAAAATATAATCCTCAGAAGGCGTCAAGGATAAGTAAGGAAAAATAAAGACTCAGATCAACTGTAAATAATATTCAATATTTGTATAACCCCTTGGTGATTCGTCATTTTGCTTAGCACACATTTCGCACTAGTTTCAACTTACTCACTAGTGACAGAAGGACTGCGTGGTTAATGCTCGAGTATCTAGCCATACAGTCCTTTCAGTTCTCTGCTTACCTCATTTAAACAAACTTTAATGTTTAAATCGTAATAAAATTATAAGCCCTTAATGTTTAAATCGTAAGGAAATCATAAGCCCCGATCCACTCAAAAAGATGACAAACGAAGCGAATTCTCAATTTTCGAAAACGATTGAGAAAAGCTGAAGAATTACATTGGACTCACTTTGCAGAGATGTTCAATCCCTCCATCAACACATATTTACTTCAGGTCAATAATAAATCCTCTGGAAATGCAAAAATGTATATTGGTATGTGGAATAAATAAAACATATGTAAGGTATATAAGATGTGTCTTTGAAACTCGTGTCATTGAGTACAATTTTAAATAAAAGGAAAGGTTTTCCTTTTCTCCTAGCAAATTACTTATATAACCTGCATAATATATACATACATACACACTCACATACACACACACACACATATATATATATATATATATATATATATATATATATATATATATATATATATATATATATATATATATATATATAAACTGACAACGAACGGAGGAAATCTATTATCTAACTAGCCTGAGCGATTTCGTCTCTTACTGAGACTTTTTCAATGGCATATATAAATGATAAACAAGACAAACAAATAAAACAGAAAACCCGTAGTGTTTGCAAACGTTCACATGGGTGTTACTACAGGAATTACACCTTTAGATGTAATATGTTTTAACTAGTATTTATGAACATGTTGCGGATTCTTACAATTATTTGTATAAATCGATGAGCCATAACGCCATCTGTTATTTTGTGTACATTTATGAAAGCTCAAATTACATCCGGGATACTTCTTTGTTATAGTCCTAATTATAGGCTATTGAGTAAATTTAGAGAAGTTGTGGAAAGGAAAATGTCTCAGCTGCAAAAGATAGCTGTCTTTCTCTAATTTTCTTAGTTTTAACCTCGTGGTTACAATGTTCTAAGGCAGCGTATCCAGTAAGATTCCATTTTCTTCTTGGTTTCGGAACTCCACTTGGGGTTCATAGCAATTGCAATAAGTGTTATATCGCTGAAAGTGTGGCCTGAGGTAGAAAAACGGTTCTGTGACCAGGCTTTTGTACAGCTTTTTTGTGATCCAATCACATCTATGAAGGTTGATCTTTTTATATAGCTTTCCAGTTTCCAGTTTCTCCAGCATACCGAAGACAACAAATCTTACATGTAAAAAGATAAATTGATAAATTACATTCTCAGTTTTGCACGTTTTGTTTGGACTATGTATGTTTAGTTTGTCTCTAGTCATTGTGCTAGAAAATGTCCTGGTCTCCATCATATGTTGACAGGTTTTGCATCTTTTATCGCCACAGGGACCAAATTGAATAGGTTGGTCTTAATTAGTTTTTGGCATTATCTTCGCTCTGATTAGGATTCCTTGAGCTTTTTTTTTTGTCTCCGGTAGAACACTACAGGTTTGTTCGTAAGGATTAGCCTTAGTGCGTGCGACGATTCAACCATGGGCCATTGTTTCGCAATGATTTTACCTACTTTTGGGTTGTCTAGATGGTAGATCAGGATAAATGGTATCCTATCAGCCTTTCCTTTACTCCATATTTTAGTAGGTTAACGCGGTTTGTTTGTTTAGCCCTTCGGGTTGCCTCTGCAATCAGGACTTTGTCGTAGGTTCGGTACTTTAAATATTTAGATAGCTCTTCAGACCATTTTAGGAATGTTTTTTCGTTGGAGCAAATTCTGCGTATCCTCAGTGACTAGCTATATGGAATATACCTAACGCAGTGTTTAGATGACAACTGGTGGGGAGGAGATACTGGTGTATGTCGGTATTGAGTGTGTGATGAATGTTCGGCACCTATTCGAAAAGATATCATCGAAACTTTCCACGGATGTCAGAAGGGTTGGCACATATTTGCATCGCGCACTTTGCACAAACAGCTAGCCTGATATATATATATATATATATATATATATATATATATATATATATATATATATATATATATATATATATATATATATATATATATATAAAGAGAGAGAGAGAGAAAAGACAGACACACAAGCAGAAGGAAGAGGATTGTATTAAAACAGAACAATGGCACGTTTTTGAAGCTTGTAACGTGTTCTGGTTGTGGTCATATATATATATATATATATATATATATATATATATATATATATATATATATATATATAGTGTGTCAGGGATTGATTAAAATAGATGCAATAAACTGATGACGAACTGTGCGAAACTAGTAACTAATTAGCCTGAGCGCTTTCGATTCTTAATGAGTCTTTTTCAAAGGCAAATACAAAACATATATAAGACAAACAAATAAACACAAAAACGTTGTGTTTGTAAACCTGAACATGGCATTCTCCACATGAGGTAAAATTATAAATACAACCAGCTTGTATAGACTTGTTGCAGATACTGGAAACTGTATATAATTCCCTAAAAGTCTTCAAGCCAAAGCGACATCTATTTTTACTTTTTGTACATTTATGTAACGCAGATTATATCCCGGATATTTGATTCTATACCGGTTATTCTTATAGTAAAAATTGAAGGATACTAAGAAGATTTAGAAAAAGTTAAATTCTACTAGTGCATAGTTTTCTTTTTCTAGTCTTCTTGGTTTAGACCGCTTGGTTTCAATGTTCTAAGGCGGCGTATCCAGTATGATTCCTTTTCCTTCCTGGTTTCGGAACTCCATGACTGTGTAAGGATTTGGTATGCAAATTATTTGGTACATATTTGGTATCCATAATCTAGGATAAATAATAACGCTATTAAGCAGTAATAATAAATACTACTACACAAAAGATCGTGCATATCAACATTATGTCTTGATTGATTGTTTATTGTTTAAACATATTTTATTGCTGTAATAGGATACAATGGGATCGGGTACAAGTGCGAATAACTTAAATAAGCCCTCTCCCTACATGATACAAGTATTGCAACATATTCAGCATGACGATATAAAAAATGAATAATGATGTGAGTGTGTGTGTGTGTGTGTGTGTGAGAGAGAGAGAGAGAGAGAGAGAGAGAGAGAGAGAGAGAGAGAGAGAGAGAGAGAGAGAGAGAGAGAGAGAGAGATGTATATAACATAAAGGTAAATTTCTCATCAACTCAGCTCTTTCCTTTCTCTTCTGTGTTTGGGACAGAAAATGAAAAAGTGAATGGAGGTATCAGACCCTCTGCTTGAATGAAAAGGAGTGTCAGCAAGTTGATCACGGTAAAATCAGCTTTTAATGAACTTATACGTGTCATAATTTAGTATGAATAATATCCAGTGTTTGATTAATAAAACGTCGCAGTTTACTAGATACAATATTTGGAAACGTTCTTTTCAAATCACTGTAAGACATACAACAATGAGTATCCTGTTCGAGATTACTCCACACAAAAAAAACTGTTGAAGATAGAAAAGATTATTTGGTAGATTTTAGCCCGAATCTGCAAATGACCATTTTGTTTAAACCTCGAAGGTTATAATTTATTTATTAGGAGACGAGGTGAGGAGCTAATTCAAAAATATAGTCTAGAGTTTGGACCATATTAATGTTGTGGAGTGTTATTATAAAAAAAAATTTTCGCTGGACATATTTTCCAACTAAAAGCATACCAGAAAATATCAATTATGGACATGCTTGCCAGAATTTGTTAGAAACTTTGGTGTGATACGAACCAGTGAAACTGACAGTGACGGAGATACATTAGGAAATAAAACTGTAAAAACCATAGTAGAAGAGGTTACTATATATTCACAAATTATGGACAATGCTTTCCATTATTGCAACTATTTCAAAGTCACTGTCGAAACATCTAGGAAATCACAACAGTACACACGCTCATGCAATAGTACCATGTTTGGGTGGTAATAAGTAGCCACTTCGGTGGGGTATTACATATATTGGTTAAACATTATGAAATGCACGGACGTGAACCATCTTCATGAACAAATAAATCATTTTCATGGAGACAATAAAAAAAGATAGAGATCAATGACACATATGCGATGTGTCCTTCTCTAATTACAAAGAGAAAAAGCAAGTATTAAACTTCCCAAACCATGCCCTTGCCGGAGAAGATATATCGATAAACACGCCCTAAATTTGGAAAATTGTACCTTCGTTCCAATTATTCAATAGAAAATCCAAGAAAAAATATTCTCCATAGCGACGTGTTAAGAACATTCAATAAAAAAGCGCAGTAGCAATGTGATAATCTATACTAGTTCAATCATAAATTTCCTTTGATAAATATATGGTCCAAATCAGGTATATGGGTGTCTAGCAAATACAAGTTTAACACTTAAATTAGCAAACGAACTTGAAAAAATGTTTTAAATGCTCCTGTCTAAAAGTTTATAAGTTGCAATATTAGGATAAATGTGGATGTTTAAAAACTTTTGTCCAAATGTCAGGAATCTTCGCATTTTGAATGAAATGTCTTAAATGTTCAAAATTGTATCATCACATAGCATAGTTAATGCTGTCGGAATGGATTAAGTTCAAAACTCTATAACCATGCATCATAGTGTATGCTGTTTCAATGGATTCAATTCCAAGAAACACTTAAAATAGACCAGATTTAAAATTGAAGAACACCCCCTTTTTCAGCATAAATCATCAACATTTTGCTTGGATACATTTCCAGTTGTTGGTAACAGGCTTGACATTGTGTGAATTTGTAACGTGGTCTCCTTTTGGAATCAACATGGAAGTTTTCGCACTAAAATAATAATCAATGAACTTGTCAAGACCGATTCTTTGTGATATCATGCGATAGCAAATGAGAAGCTTGAAATGAGTCCTATTTTTTTGAACTAATGTAATTTATGATATTCAATCTCTACCATTACCAGTCCTAAATGATTGAAATAATATATATCGATTGCACATCGCTCCTTTATCATACAGTTTATTTGTGATATGTAATCATATTGCTATTGAGAATTGTTTCAATAAAGCTAACGTGAGATATATATATATATATATATATATATATATATATATATATATATAGATATATATATATATATATATATATATATATATATATATATATATATATATATATATATATATACTTGGCACCAGTATATATTCCATTCCATGGAACATATACCGGTGCCAAGTATATGTCAAATTAGATTTATTTTCAATTAAGACCTTGACAAGCACAATCTCTTGATTGTTTAATTGGCAGTTCATATTTACCAGCTTACATGATTTAAAAAAATCCATTATTGTTCATATTTACTTATCAAACAAATGAGAACTCGTTAAATAGACGATACACAGACATATAGTCAAAACGTTCCAAAAGGACAGCTTCATAACACAGAGCTGTTACACTGCTGTGCATATTTGCGTTATGATTAATATTTCCTAATCATGAAGTGATTGGATTAAAAACCCTAGCCTCGGGAAAAATGAAAAAATCTGACTGATTGAAAATAGTATTCTTAACTGTTCGTAATGTTGAATATAAAGTTATGAAACAATACTGAGAACGAACTTACAACACCAGCTGACGTATGACTAGTGCTAAACTCAAAGACTCAACTGCACTTAACAGAGGAAACCTTTACAAACTCTAAATTACCACGCTCCGTACCTCGCCTTGCAAACCGCTTTGTTTGCAAATCTTCCTTTGGTGTAAGATTATTTCAGTTACCTAAATAAGGTAGAACATTTATTGAGACTTGTATACACAGAAGGAATTTTTGATTTGTAAATCCACAAAGCTCCAAGGTCAAATCAACTGGATGGAGATGATTCAGAAGTCCACTTTAATCAACAATATCGTCACATACATCATTCGTAAAGGTATAATGTAAAATTAGGAGAATGTTTCATACTGTTGTTATCAGGCACTTGTAGGAGTGATGTTTATAAGACGAAGATAAATTTATTTAATGGCCAAAGTCCTGATATAAACTTCTCGAGATGACATCGGTTTGGGACCGCTCCATAACCATAACCACTAGGATGGTCTAGTGGTTATGATATCCGCTACGGATGCGGGAGGTCACGGGTTCGAACCAAGGTCACAGCATGCCAAAGATTTATAAAAATGTTGCTGACCACCTCACTAGGCGCTCAGCCATAAAAGGTTAGTGTTAGGACTACTGGGTCTGGTGTCAGAATAGCGTGACTGGGAGGGAGATTATGCTACATATCTGCTATACATCACTACAAACTGCCACAATGCGGACATCGTAGGGAAATGACTGAACAGTTGATAAAGCTACATTAAAAAATTTAATCTCTCTCTCTCTCTCTCTCTCTCTCTCTCTCTCTCTCTCTCTCTCTCTCTCTCTCTCTCTCTCTCTCTCTCTCTCTCTCTCTCTCACACACACACACACACACACGTTTTCTGAACATGCGTTCTCTCTCTCTCTTCATTGAAGTGACGGTACAGCTATTCAAACCCTGTACCGATTAATTTGTTGATAATTGTCGTTTACCTTTTAGAAAGTGATTTAACGTGTCTGAACCAAATCGGAAAAACAGATATAGAGGAACATTACAAATAAGTGCAAGTACACGCTAACCCGCCCACTCCTCTCTCTCTCTCTCTCTCTCTCTCTCTCTCTCTCTCTCTCTCTCTCTCTCTCTCTCTCTCTCTCTCTCTCTCTCTCTCTCAAACTAGGGACGATATGGATGAAAAAAGCGTGGGAGAATTTGGTTTGTAGCATGCAACTTTGTCTCTAGACCAATCATGGTCAAGTAAACAGATCAATGGAAGGAGAAAGAATGCAATGGAGAATTAAAAATAATCCTCAGTAAACATCAAGGATAAGTAAGGTATAATAACGACTCAGATCAACCGTAAATAATATTAAATACTTGAATAACCCCTTGTTGCTTCGTAATTTTTCTTAGTATATATTTATCAATATTATCACTCGCCAGTGACTGACAAGTTGTGTGGTTAATGTTCGAGTATCTAACCATACGGTTCTCTACTTTCTTCATTTAAACTAACTTTAATGATTAAATTGAAATGACAATATAAGCCCCGATCCACTCAAAAAGATGAAAAACGAAGCAAATTATCACTTTTCGAAGACGATTGAGAAAAGCTGCAGAACTACAGTGGAACAACTTTGCAGAAGTGTTCAATCCCTCCATCAGCACATAATTACTTCAAGTCAATCATAAATCCGCTGGAAATGCAAATATGTATATTGGTATATGGAATAAGTAAAAGATATGTAAGGTATGCATCTTTGAAACACCTGTCATTGACTTTTTCAAAGGCACATACTGCACAAAGACAAGACAAACAAATAATACAGTTAAACCGTAGTGTTTGCAAAACTATACATGGATGTTTCTACAGGAATTACACCTTTAAATGTGTTATGTTTCAATTTTTATATCATCTTGTTGCTGATGCTGGCAATTTGAATTATCGTAGAAATCAATGGGCAAATAACGCCATTTGTTTCTGTGTACATTTATGTAAGTGCAAATTACATCCAGGATATTTTCATTGCTATATTCGTAATTGTAGGCTATTAAACATATTTAGAGAATTTTTCTAAAGGAAAATGCTTTGGCTGCAAGAGATAGTTTTAAGATCTGTTTTCTTGGTTTAAACCGCGTGGTTTCAATGTTCCAAGACGGCGTATCCAGTAAGATTCCTTTTCCTTCCTGGTTTCGGAACTCCATTTGGGCTTCTTAACAATTGCAATAAGTGTTATATCACTGAAAGTGTTGCCTAGACAGGAAACGTGTTCTGCGACGAGGCTTCTGTGCAACTTCTTTGTCATCCAGTCAGATCAATGAAGGTTGGTCCTTTTATGTAGCTTTCTAATTTCTCCGACATACTAAAGGCTAAAGAACTTACATGTGATGGGATAAATTACATTCTCGATTTTGCACGTTTTATTTGGACCGTGTATGTTTATGGTTTTTTTTTAGTCACTGTACTAGAGAATGTCCTGGTTTCTATCATATGTTGACAGGTTTTGCATCTAATATCGACACAGGGGCTAGATTGACTAGGGTAATCTAATATCGACACAGGGGTAGATTGACTAGGGTGGTCTTGACTAGTGATTGGCATTGGCTTCGCTCTGAATTTTCTAGCTCTCCGGTAGGCTACTATAGGTTTCTTTGGAAGAATCCTTTGGAAGGATTAACTTAGTGCTTCCGACGATTTAACCATGGGCCAGTGTTTCGCAATGATTTTACCTACATTGGGGTTGTCTGGATGATAGGTCTGGATAATTGTTATCCTATCAGCTTTTTCCTGAACTCATTATTTTAGTAGGTCATCGCGGTTTGTCGGCTTAGACCTTCGGGTTGCCTCCGCAATCAAGTCTTTGTCGTAGCCTTGGTAATTTAAATGTTTAAATAGCTCTTCAGACGATTTTAGGAATGTTTCCTCAGTGCCTGGCTATATGGAAGAATCCTAATACAGTACTTCGGATAACATATGGTGAACAGGAGTCACTGGTGTTAGTCGTGTGATTTCGAGTGTATATATATATATATATATATATATATATATATATATATATATATATATATATATATATATATATATATATATATATATATATATATACAGGCAGTGGGAAGAGGGTTGTATGCAAATGATGGCACATTTTAAAGCTTTTACCCTGTGTTCTGGTTCTCGTTGTGGGCATTTTGAGGCACAAAAAAAACAAAAATAAAAAAGAATCATTCGTATATAAACATACTAAAATTGTATGGGATGGGAATACTGTGGAGTGGACTTTGACATTAATGGATGTCCGTTACCAATCAATTAAAACTTTAACTGTCAGAACCTCAAATGAGGAAATGAAATTCCAAGAAATAACAGTAACGAAAACGAACCTAAATAATATAGTGATTGATCCAGTAAGCGACACCTCTCTCTCTCTCTCTCTCTCTCTCTCTCTCTCTCTCTCTCTCTCTCTCTCTCTCTCTCTCTCTCTCTCTCTCTCTCTCTCTCTGAAAATCAATTTACGTTGTATTAAATATTGTTAAAAATGTCAGGTATATTTACTTACCTCTTCACGATTTTAGTATTTGCTCGAAAGAGTCTTAAATGAATGCCCTGCAGGTCGTATGGTTTCAGACTTTTAATGAGCAGCCTAGAGGTTTGAAAATGTGCAATGACAAAGAAGTAAATTCTTATTATATTATTTATCTATGATAATCGTGTTTTGTCCGTACATGCTAACAGCCATCAATAATGGATCAATACTCTTATTGTGCTGTGCTTGTGTCCTCAAGTCAGACGAGAACTTCAGAGTGCCATGTATAGTTTTAATGTTTCTATGACATCGCTATGGAATGTGTTTTAAAACATAGAAATTATAAATGCAGTTTTTGTTTTGTAAGAGTATTAAGATGTCAACAAATGTGCGTGCGTGCATGTGTGCGTGTGCGTGTGTGTGTATGTGAATGTGTGCGTGTGTGATAGGTCTAACAAAATGATAGTGAGGACACCAACATGGTTAGCGTGAATAAAGACTTTGTAAAGAATTTCAGAACTGTAGCGTCGAATTCAAAGAAATCTAAAAATCAGTGGCGGTGATTAATAATTATAAGTCTTTTCAAACTTCTTGTAATTATATCTGTGAGAATATAGTTGATCAGTTAAAACTAATATCAGGAGACGAATACTCGTGTCATATTAACTCATTTGTGTTATTTGCTGTTGAACAATTACATTAAGATTATATCATCTTCCCTTAAATCCACTGTGCAAGAACAAAACCGGGACTGTGTTTAAAGATTTGGAATACATACTATTAACGCTATTAAGCAGTAATACATATACACTACTGCACAAAACATCATGCATATCATAATCATTTTCCGTTAATAAGTATCATGCAAAACCATCGTTTGTTTTCTACTACTTAGATAACTTTCAAACCATTTGTCAAATTACCTTAAACTCCGTATTACTTCAATTTAATAAATAAATACTATGTGCCAGACCCGATCGAAAGGTCTTAATAGATCACAAAATACAAGAAATTTGGAATTGTTATAATGAACTGCAAATACTATGATACATTTCAATAAGCTGAAAACATAGAGTGACAAAGAAGGAATCCTGATTGATACTAATAAAAACAGTTTTTTTGAAAGTAATTTTATACATGTTTACGAATGCATCTTTAAAAGATTTTTCCGACACGGCTAAGTAGAGACAGTGGTCAATAATTGGCCATCTCGTGTTGATCACCTTTTTTTTTGGAATAGGGAAAATGTGTGCAAGTTTCCATTTTCTGGAAATTTGTTTTACTTTAAAGCATATCTAGTGGTACTGCTATTGTTTCACAAACGACTGCAAGCATTCTATGACTTACACCAACAGGCGCAGTGGCTTTATTGACAGAAATTATGTTGATAATATCCTTAATTTCTCTTTCAGTAATAGTTTAAGTTATCAGAACATCTTTCCTGAAAAGAAAGAAGAGAAACACTGATATCATCAATAATTGAAATCGAGGTAAAATTATCAATTAATAAGTTAGCCATTTCTTTTCGTTAAGGATGCAAACAGATGCATTATTTTTTGTATCAATGAGTCGTAAAATATAATTTGCGGGATTAATCTCATTTAGAAAAGATTTTATAAATTTCCAAAATGTTTTAGGGTCATTTCTTTCAAAGTCTGAAAGAAGCGTATCAATATTATCCATATATAGTTTTTAGCATGGTGTTCACTTTATTCCTGATGTTTTTTAATTTGTTAAAGTGGATTGAACTATCACGATTGATAAAAGATATGCGTGCTTCTATCCCTTTTCGTTATCATTCTTTGTTAATTGGCTGTCCAAACACGGTAGGTCGAATTGCTATAGTTTTACAAGGAATACACAAAGTTGAAAATAACTACCAAAAATAGTATACTTTCGATAATTGAATCTGGGTGTTTTAGCATAAGAAAGTAGTCATTTTAGCTAGCTATGTACTTACACTATGTACAACGTCTACAACTACAATATTAAAAGAAACATTCAGCCACAGTACATGTAAGTAATATATATATATATATATATATATATATATATATATATATATATATATATATATATATATATATATATATATATATATATATACCAACATTCGCCTCATTTTGCATGTTGCAAATATAAACAACTTCAGCATACATATGCCACTCTTTCCGAAGTTCACAGTATCTGTAAAGCTTTCCCTAATTATAACATTCGTCTTTCCCAGCATCCAGTTTGTGCAAAGGGGTGCTCTGTCATGTATTGAGTAGCAGGCAGGGTGGACCCTACAAAATTTTGCTTGAGTCATAACAAAAAAAAGGTTCCTGCAGAGGCTGAAAAAAAAACATACGTCAACAACGTTAAACTAAAGTCTCTAACTTTTTCCATACGCCTGACAAATTCATGATGTTAGCTCATTTTTCTTATATTATTGTTGACGTATTTTTTAATGAGTTTGTCAGATGATTTCGTTTACTCGTAAAGCGACCCAATTGTTGCCCTTCACCCTGCCTTCTGCTATTGATAGTATGTATGTAATTTTTATCAAAAATAATCAGCAGCATCCTAGCGGTTACTCTTCATAGAAATTCCATGATAGCCATTGTGTCTCTCTCATGAGGTCCTAACATGGTCGTCGTTCTTATGACTTATTATGCGGCACCTAATGTGCTGTTTCTTTCGGCTATACGCTCTTTCTAAGTGTTATTTTGAGGGTTCATCCATGGGGCAGAGAGCTCAAGGCATGCTACTGATTATTTAAGGGAGAGGGGTATTTTTCGCATAAACACATCCCCTGGCGAACTTTTAATCGACGAAATACGAAATATTAGAAATTCAGAAGACTGTTTAGTCATTGCGGTTTCGATAAATACCACCCCACCCCCAGAAACAACCCCCGGGTTAAGAATGCAAAACGCACCCCTCACCACGAGGTTGTCGCAGTGCGGTATTTAACGAAACTGGAGGCTTGATCGCCCACCCACCCCCCTTACAAAATATTGTTTGTTACATCCAGAACCATACCCACCGGTTTAGCCAGTGATGGGAACTGAACTGGAGCCCTCGGTATCAGAATCCAGCATTCTTGCACTGAGCTACGAAATTTAGTTATAAATACATGCTTGCTTGAGAAATCATTATATAGCTAGCTATTCACTAACACGATTACATTTCTAAGCATTATATTTCTAAGCATTATATTTTTAGATATTTTGTGATTTATTAAAGATATAAAGCCGCTGCACGTATAAAAGGATTCAATTATATTATACACCCCTTGTATAATCATAGCTCACATATCTGTGACTGATGTAGGTCAACATGTATATTCACAGCCGGATCGATAACGACAATATGGCTCATAATTCAACAGCTGCTATGTGACTTATATAATCACCGTGTTATTTATATTAATATCGGGACTTTTAACAATAAATTTGGGCTTCTAAACAGACAGACAGATACACTTTATTAAGCTTAAAATATGTTAGGTTTACGGCAAATATCACGCAGTTATGTAATGCGTACAGGTCATTAACATAAATGACGTGTTACATGAAGGAAAGTAATCTACTCTGCGAATAAGATTTTTTCGGCCGGAGGTATGTCCCTTTGTTACATATCCAACTAAGTTAAGTCAATTTAAAAAAAATAAATATTTTTTTTATTTTATATATATATATATATATATATATATATATATATATATATATATATATATATATATATATATATATATATATATATATATATAATGAACAGTGAGAATATTGCTGATATTGTTTCTGCTATTAAAAAATTAAAGCATAAAGGAATTCAAATATCCGATTGCATTAGTCCTGAAAAAATCATTTATGACTTTGAATTATTACAATAAAGAAAATTTTTTTAAAAAATCAACGTTAAATTCCAACTACAGATTTATTAAGTCAATTTATAATTCTATGTTAGAATCTTTAGCTGCTGTAGGTGACAAACAAGTAGGATTATTCACGCCTCTTATGCGTTCAATCGAAAAGATAAAAAGTGCACTATCTCAAGAGTACGAAAGGAAAAAATAATAGACAGTCGAGTGATGCGACTGAAAAAGATTATGTTATTTGATTATGTGATAAATGACAGCGAAACTGAAGATAGCGATAGTGAAGGTGGACCCATAAATAAGATTATAGCTAAACAGAATCCTTGGCAAGATTGATAGAATCGAACTTTATATAAAGTAAAATAATATTCTGAAGAGGACACAGTTATTATACGTACTCAAATATAATACTTTGGTAATACTTTATTAAATTTTCAGAATTTCCTTTATGATCAGCTATACGTTTTACTGAAGGTATGCAAATTCCAAAATATTGTACGGCTGCATACATAGAATTAAAAACTATTTTTTCATCAGTAACTATGTTAGTAGATATGACCGACTTAGAAGTCTTAGGAGAAATACCAGTATTTCAACGTCTACAATTCTGACTGCGTAATAGCTTGCAGGTTTGATAACTCGTTATGCTGTGGACATCCATCAATGTGGTTAATAACAATTCCATCTTTAACGATCCCAAAATAACATTCGTAGATGAATCTATGTGATAAATATCTTTTATTTCCACTAATATTAAATCTAAAATAACCAGTGTTATCAATATTACCAACTGGTTTCTTTAGTCTACAGTTTCGAATAACGCCATCTTTGGACGCCTAGTAATTCGTATATACTGGATGTCTAACAAATTCTTTTGCTCCATTTATATATATATATATATATATATATATATATATATATATATATATATATATATATATATATATATATATATATATATATATATATATATAATTTTTATTTGTCTAAATTATTATTTTTGAAATCTGGTTAGATAATCCTTTTCTGTCTTTATAGGGGATTTACCTGTCGATGTATATTTTTTGTCATAATAGCTTTTAAGTTCCCTATATTTTTTACTTCCACAATTTGCACAAAGTTGCGTTTCCCCCTACCTTCAATATAACATTGAATGCAGGGCTTTGGTCCAGTACTTGCACGTCAGATGCTTTGCATATAGTAACTACAGTATTTGTTTGTGTTTACGTATGGTTTATCACAATAAGAAATATGTCCAATTTGCAACCAAATACACTTATTTTCTGTTTGAATCATTATATATATATAATTTGAATTTGAATATTTGTCTTAATTATAGTGATAGAGGAATTATCAGCAATTGAACCACCTGCTACTAGATTTGATCTTGACAGACTACCAGAATATAAATTTAGTGTTTCGATGAAAGATCTAGCTTTAAAAAATGCAGATATAACCAAACGTATCCGTGAGGTTAAAAAGGAATTTCGTGAGGACAGTGCAATATATGTATGGTCAACTTTTAGAGTTGGAAACGTTATAATGTAATGAACGACAGACGGGAAAAGTAATTATTAACCACCTTAATAATGAAAAATATCTTATTTTAATAAAATTTATTGTGGAGACAGGCGATAATATTTGGATATTTTGTGATAAGAGACCCCGTTCATATACAGTCTGGAAATAACAAAACGATATTATTAAGTAACAAATCCAAACCTGGAATGCTGACTGGTATTGATAAACCGTATTTTGAGCGAGTGTATCCAGTTACTGCTGTGGTATATGGATTGTTTTTACTGAATGATAAACCTAATATTGTGGATCTCAAACCGATGAGACTATCAGAGTCAAGAATAATCTGTGTTGCGGAGAGCATTACTGAACATTTTACAAATGCGATGGGTGGTAATGGCTAAACAGATTTAAGACCCAAAATATATGAGAATGGGCAGAGACCGTTAGAGATACTGGTGCATCTATTAAGGATGTTGCTAAGCTAGAAAAGTTATTAAGATTTCCAGTAACAATAAAAACATTAACAGGAGAGATATTGCACAAATCAAACTATACAAAAAATGGAAGCCCTATAACAATCATTGATTATAATGCACATGCAAGGATTGATTTCCACGAGATAGAAAGACTAAATTTTATATCGGTCATGTATTTGATTTATCAAAAATAATAATAAAAGTGTCCCTGTATCTGTTTGGTTATTTCAGAGTTCGGAACACGATTATCATGATTAATTTGTACGACCCAATGGTGATATGTATCGTACAGAATCTTTTTATGAAGAAATGAGAAATCTTGCACTAAAATATACTTCTGACGATGACACAATCAGACAACTACTGAATAATTGTTTTACCGTGCCATCAGTCGCGGCCCATTTTGCTCAGGAAAAAATTCATGAAAACCTACAAGATCAGAATTTATTGAGGATATACAAAAAAGTTGCATAGAATATGGACACGGTGGATTATGGAATACTAAATATGATTATAATGATGTTGTATCAGTCGATATGGCTGCATGTTATCCTGGAAGTTTTCTTGGATATGGTGAGTGTTCTAAATACTTTAACAGTTTCAGACATCCTAAACATGACATGGGCAGAGTTTCAATAAATGGACACTTACCAGATTTTGACATAACTGGATTTACATATATAGAATCATTTGAGTTCACAAAAGATCTCCATCCGATTACTTATGTTTGGTTTGGTAAACTCTTTTTAAAAAAATGTTGGACTCCAATAGTGTTATTATGATATATGCTTGATGTTGGAATATTAATATCGTTAAAGGTAAATGAAGCAATTATATCCTATAGTCCACAAAAGCAAGTTTGGTTACCAGAACCGGCCAGATTTAATATAGAAGATGCCAGAAAAGAATTTCCTGATCTTGCCGAAGATGACATTATTAAATTAAGTAAATGCAGAGACGAGCAAGATGAAAAACGTGCAAAAGATCTCGGTAAGATAAGAAAGATAATTGGTAAGTTTACTCAAGGTGGTTCATACGGTTATAAATGATCTTCAATGTTAGCTTATGTTTCTATAAATCTACTGTCGATGATAACAAGATTTCCTCGTCACGCTGTTAGAGTCGCTACGGATTCAGTTTATATAAACAAAAAATATAAGGGTTTATTAAATCCGCTACTCGGTAATGGTGAGTGGGGAACATGGAACATGGAGGATAAAGCAAGAAAATATACTTAGTTGTTCTGAATTTGCTGAAGTTGAAATTAAGGAAATATATTACAGAAATAATAATCAAATATTAGAATCATTTGCACCATCTGTGTATGATTCTGTGGCTAGACATAAGACTGTTTATCTTAATGGGTGTGGAGGGTCAGGTAAAACAACTCGTGTGATTAAATTATTTATGAACAACAACTCAGATATGATCGTTTTGACGCCTACACATAAACTAGCCAGAGAGATAAAAGAACGAGGAATTCAAACATGTACATATCATAGTCTTTTTAGATGGTGTGGAGATATATGGACTCCTGAGCGAATGGGTAAAATATATATACCTAAGTATATAATATTGAACTAGATGGACACGGTATCGATAGAAACACTAAAACATTCCTTGAATGGTTATTGACAAAAATTGCTGTGATTATGTGTGGCGATCATGGTCAACCACCTCCTTTTGTTGGACAGCCTCCACATGAATGGCTAAAGAATAATGTAGATTAATACGAAGAAATACATGATGATCATAGATCTATTGATGATCCGCAGAAAGAACCTAAAAGATTAATCAGACTTCAACAGGATAAAATACAATGTGAGATAATGCATGAGATAATTCCAGAAACTACCATGAAAGATTTTGTAACTTTATAGAGACCTACTGATTTGATAGTCGCAAGTAGAAAGATAGTTCGTGATGAATTGCAGAATAAATTACTAACGTTGCATAAAGAAAGATTTTCACATTTCCCTGTACCATTATGTTATCGCCCAGCAGATACTCGACGACAGAATATTGAAGTTGAAATTCCTAGTGTAGACAATGAACATGTCTAAATACAAAATCTGGTATTGAATGACATTATTTTGGTACATATTAGTACAGTTGAAGGGGCATTGAATATGGATAAATCACCGTGGACGTTAGGATACGCTATAACGATTCATTCGTCGCAGGGATTAACTATATCTGATACAAATATCTGGATTGTAGATGACCGGATAGAATGGTCAAACTTAATCTATCTTTCAGTATCTCGCGTCAGACGAATAACTCAACTACATAGGGCTATGATAGATTACGTAATAACTGAAGAAATTATTAATCACGATGCTGTAATAAACATAAAATTGGCGTCTTATAAGCAATGTGACAAAAAATAATAAACGAGACTTTGATATTATAATGAATTTATTTTAAAACTAAAACAACTACAGAATAATCACTGTGCAAGTTGTAACACAATAATGTTATGGCAATATTCGAATAATAATCCAAGACAATTAACCGTAGGCAGAATAAATAGTGATCTTGGCCACACACGTGAAAATGTGATGTTGACCTGTCTTGAATGTAATCGACGAAGAGGTGCTAATTTACATAAGTGAAGGTGGTGGTAATTGTGTATCTGTAGGAATTACTTGCAATTGTTCACGCACAAATCCACGTTGAGGGGCAGTAGAATCTAGTCTGTATATAGCAGGTCTTCCAGTGGAACTAACCACGCTAGAAATTGTATGCGTTGTCACACTCCAAATAGGGTCAATAGTTCGTCTTTTGCCACCCTCCAACTCCCCTGGTTCGTATAAATATCTCACAATTACATTACCTAATACTGGTTGTTGACCTAGTTGTCCGTATTCATCGCTAGTTGGTATAAATATTTTTGTTATTGCATTAGAAGGTTTCATGGAAGTTGCACGAGTAATTTCATTTTTTATGACGATATCATACTTGGTAGCCGTGCAACCCATTCACAAGATCGGTCACCGGACTTAAGGTCAGCAGATATTTCCTTCGCATATTGATATCCAAATAACCGCTCAGAATGTGTTCGATTAAATCGTTCAACGATTGCTTGATCACGATGAATTTCAGTATGCCCTCATCTGATTGTAACGTTATGTTTTTACATCAAAGTTAATACTGCAGCAAAAAATTCTTTACCAGGATCAAATTGTAATCGTAGATCGCCACGTTGATAAATTCGCTAAAAACGCAGAAGCAACTTCAGATGCTGTTTTTGTTGATAATGGTTTAGCTTATTTATATCTACTTGCAATATCAACAACAGTCAATGCGTACTGGTACGTGCGTGACTTTTGTCCACGTGTTTTAACATTCGTCCACGTGTTTTTATAGTATCGTGTGATAAAAACAAAATATTCGCTTGATGAACTTCGTTAGGAACACTGACATCAAAATGTGCGCATTGATTTTTTTTGGTGGGGGTAGATAAATTTTCCATATTGCCTGTCGTGCTAACCACGATGCAGCAACAGAACGTGAAACTTTTGCTGCTTTAGAAAGTTTAGTGATCGCTGCTTTACCTTTCCAATACCCTCTTGGGCTATAATAAATGGATTCCATTATAATAATTATACAATTAATTACCTGCCCCTGTCATTATTTAACTTTTCATAGCGGATTTTAATAGGACACTAGTGAGTTTCTCTCTAACAGATTTATTAGGTATAGAATTAAATGCATGAGTCAATTTTACGTCTGCAAGATGCCACTGCTGCAAATCTGGATTTTTATAAGCAACGTCATGAATGTGACATGCTTGATCGATCTTATTTACTGAATACTCTCCTGGTCTTGGCCGATCTTGGTTATCGAGTTTGATATCAAGACTAGTTCCAGGATCACAATAATTATATCCAATAAGGTGTTTCTCACCAACATACTTAGCCCATGGTAATCCAGGTAATTTTCATAAAGAAGCAGCAATATCCCCACCTATCTTTGCTGTCCCTGAGATAAATTTATATTTGTGTGTATATTAAACATCCATTATAAAGATTATCAATAATGAGTATTGGAGAACCACACTCAGCTAAATTAGCTCGAGAGCGACTAAAAGCAATTAAAAAATATCTACCTCTTCGTGATTCTGTAAAGCAACCACTACAATCGCGTCAAGAATCTCAAGTTGAATTTGAGGAGGATACAAAACAGTTATTTGATCCTATCACTGGGACCACTAAAGGTACTCAACCTGTGTTAGAAAAAACAGCCGAATCAACTGAAAAAATAGCAAAAAGAACTATGAAAACAAAACAGATTTTTGAAGAACTTCCAGCCGAAATAGCTGCTGCAATGCCAATCCCGAAAATACCCGAGGATACAGACCAGGCAGAAAGTGATACTCAACAAATACTAGGACAAATGCGAGATAGGGTTAATGTAAATGATAAATTTACCGAAGATACCATTAATGGTATCAGACAGATCAAAATCGTAAATAATTAGCTGCTAGTGCTGTGAGAATTTATAATAATCGAAAACAATATTTAAAACCTGAATATGCTGATGAGGCTGTAAGTCACGAAATTTGATATAAATGGATATTTCGCATACACTATGACGTTAATCAAGCTCGAAACGACGATCCAAGATATATTGAGTATACTCATGAAATATATATATATATATATATATATATATATATATATATATATATATATATATATATATATATATATATATATATATATATATATATATATATATATATATATTGCCTTCATGCAATTACCACCAGAACAACAACAGCAATTGATAAAGCAACAAAAACAACAATAACAAGAAATGATAAAACATCTAAAAGAACCAAAACCATTGGAGCAATCACTTCGTGTTTATCTAGTACTACCAAAAACACCATCAAAACCAATTTAAAAATTACCACGGAACCCAAGTGAAGAAGAAGAGGAATTTCAAGACGCTGCCGGCACAACTGGATGTGGTCTAAGAAGTAGTCTTATTACTTGTCCCAATAATGTCCTTGCTGATGTTGAACGACTAGAAATTCTGATTGGAGGAAAACGAGCTTTTAATAGTTCCCCAGAAATTATTAATGAAGCAGCAGATATTTGTAAACGATTATTTAGTGGCGGTATTATGGACATTGATGTGTATCGATCACTCATTAATGAAACTGCCGATGATTACCACAGTGACTAAGTCACAGTGATTAGATACAATTAGTGATAAAGTCAATTAATAATAAAATGATTATGCATGGTGCTCAACGTGGACCTAACATGGTTAGGGTAATAAACTTTCGATTACCAGTATACAAAGCAACATACGGAGATGGACTAGGTGATAATTTTCTGTGTCTATTTAGAAAAATATCCCCAAAAGCAATACTAATTACAAAGCAGCTGGGTATGAAATCTATTGATGTTGTTCGTGAAAAGGGTATAGGTGTTGCTGGTAATATTGCTAGTAAAGCATTCTCGGCGATTAAAGATAAACTAGCAGATCTTGAACAGTCCGACCTCAGCCGGTAAAATTACCTAGCACTGAATTAATGCCTGCAAATATTAGTAAAAAATAAATCAAGTCGCTAATCAAATACTAGCAGAGTTGGCTGATATACCCTTATCAGAAAAAGAGAAAAATATATAACCGCAAGTCTGATAGCAGGAAGTGGTCTCACCTCTCGAGGTGGTCATCGTTTTAGACGATAATAATTATCATAAATATGTTTAAACGTATAAGTGATCCTGCATTTGACATGGACGCACCAGTTCTCAAAGATGAGTCTGTGCGCGATTATCAGTATTATTCTTATGACGCCCGAATCCAGATCAGCGTGCATGAATTGAATTACAGGTTAAGGATACAAGTAGATATTTCTTACCCGCTGAAGCATTTATTGAGGTTGAAGGTGAAATATTAAAAGCAGATAACACTGAATACGCTTCTAATTATAATGTTAGTTTTGTTAATAATGGTAATATGGCGTTATTTGATAGCGCTACGTACATGATTGACGGAAAATATATTGAATCAATTCAAAAAGACGTTGACGTTGCTGCAACAATAATTGGTCTTGCAAGATACAGCGATGATTATTCGAGATCAGCTGGTCAATCAATGACGTTTGTAAAGGATACAACTGATTTTCCAGAAAGTAGAAACATGACTATTGGTAATGTGAAAGCTGCAGCAGGGGCTGCTGATACCCCTGCAGTATTATCGATGAATGCAAATTTTAACTTAGGATTTGCAGTGCGTAAATCAATGTTAAAAGGTGATAGAAGAACATTTTCATGTGCAAATCCACTATCAGATATCTTTGGATTCTGCAGAAATGTCAGAAAAGTCATTTTCGGAGCCAAACATACAGTTGTACTCGTACGAATAAATACCGATGATGATGCAGTATGGCACGTTGAAGGAGCTGATGATGCTGCAACTAGGACACTTCATGGTCAAGTTATGCTATTCAAACTTTCCCTCTGGATGCCAGTAATATCACCAACGATATCTGAAGAAAATCGGTTACTATTTGTATGAGTCAAGGTGGTAAATTAATGTTTTAATGGTTAGCAATGACTACGGATGTTATCCAAAGTAATATCAACGGTTTATTCACATGGCAAATAGCTTTTCAGCAAGGTGTTTCTGCAGCGCGACATATATTTATTACGCTTTAAAATACTGCACGAGTAAATAATCAGACACAAAGTATCGTGATATTTGATAAGATTGGTGTTTCTGAGGTTTCATTAAGAATAAATGGACATCAAGAACCATCCGAGGATATTTTGTTAAATTTCGATGAAAATCATGTAGCACGTGCATATCATCGTCTTATGTCGTTTATGGGACGTGATCAAAACATTGATACTGGTTTACAAATATCACAACTAGATTTCACAACGCTGTATCCGATTTATTACTTTTCACTAGAAAATTTAGATTTAACCAGACAATCAATAGTTGATATACATTTTCGAGCCCGTGTGAATCGAGGAGTTATTGTAGATTACATAGCAATAGCAGTTACACTGCTGCTAAAAAACGAAATATAAAAAACTTCAGAGGTGTTTTATGCGCGATCGTTTACCAAAACAACCTAACAATATTGAAACCGGTATTAATAATCTCGATAAAAGCTCTGGTCCTGGCACGCATTGGGTAGCGTATGCAATCGATCCACGTGGAATTATCTATTTTGATTCATATGGATTAGCGCCACCAAAAGAATTTCTTCCTTATGTCAGTAATAATACTGCTCCAATCTGGTATTCAACGCTACCAACACAAACATTAACTGATCCTCCAATATGTGGTCGTGAAGTACTTAATGTGCTTGATGCTGTATCCATGGCACCGCAAGGAAAGCCACCTTATAAAGTCGTGCATGAATATACCACACTGTCACATTTGAACAGACATCAGTAACTATAATGGTAGATATTTACGGAAGATCTGCTCATGGTAAAGTTCAGCAGCAAGGGGATTTATCTAAATATGCAACCCTCGATCAACTCAGAAATGAGATTGATGATTTATTAAATATTACAAGTGTGGACCAAAATGAAGTCGTTGTTTTTCAGGACAAACAAGGACGATTAAAGACAAGCAATATACAACTACCAGACGTACTTATACGAATTCCTACTGCAGTTGCTGATAATATCGTAACTTTTACTGATCAGGGTAAAATACAGAATTCCGGTTAGTCAGTTATGACAAGACGACTGGCGGTGTATTTAGTAGAGACGTCATTAAGAAAAAAAAGTAAAATTACAGATCTTGGATATCCAACCACAGATGGCGATGCTACAACAAAAAAATATTTTGACGATTAGGAATCTAAGTACGTATTAGCCAACGGTGGTATAATGCGTGCAATTCTCAATATGAATCATACTGGTATTAGTAATTTAAAAACACCGGAATCTGAGTTTGATGTTGCTACAAAAAATACGTCGATTATAACGAAATTCCAATAACGACTTCGTTAACGAGAATCAATGATGGAGTTGTTGCATTTAGAACTGAGTTTTCGAATCACATACAAACGTTTCTAAATTTTCGTAGAAATATAAACAAAACTAATAACGATTTTTTTTGTAAGTCCACGAAATGTTGATATAGAACTTAATGACATTAACACAAAAACAAAACGATATTATTAGTGGAATTCCGGATATTGTTAAAAAAAGCCTGCTTAAAATTCCTCACAAACAGATCATTAACATCGTGTACGTCGTCGGATCAGGCTCCGCTACATGGACACAACGAAATAAAACCATCAAACTCGCCGCTAAGATCGCTGGTATATATAGATTGTCTATGTGTAGCGTTGCAGAATTTAACATACTTACCACATCTCCATTAGCTAATAAATTATCTAGAACCGTATCTTTAATGTTGGATAAATATTCTGAAGAAACGTTTACGTTGGAATCATCGGATAGAAGTTTGTCCTCCGCTAATTACTGGTGGTGTCTGGAATTTGTAACTAAAGCTCCCATTTTAATTACTTAATTAAATCACGAAGTCATTAGATATAATGAGTCCGATGACAGAGTCACTCATTGACGTTCAACGTCACAGATATAATCAGGCATGTAAATGTCAGACTGAAATAAAAAATATCATCGACGAATACACGTTGAAAGTTAAAAAATATCGCAGACGCATGGTTGTTATCGATGTAATAGTTTACCCGGTTTCTGCTGTTGTTGCTGGAACCGGATTATTATTATTATCAATGTTAACTATGACTGCTCCTGCGGTTTTAACGATTGTCGTTTCTACGACAACAACATGTGCAGGTATTCTCAGTATTATCGCTAAGAAAATATCTACATGCACGAACGATAAATTACGCGAGTACATGATGAAATTACACACAGCAACAGCCGCCTATACTAAATTATGCTCACTTCTTTCCTTGTACCTCAGTGATGGCAAAATATCTGATGAGGAGTTCGTTATGATAATGAAAACATACGATGAAGCATTCGTGATGGAATATAACGCATCATCTAGTGACAATATCGAAAGGATGGAGAATTAAAAAATAAACATTACAAAAATGTCTGATTCAATAGAACTATTGCAACAGATCGTCACTAATACGACGCCATCAAAAACTACTATGATATCAATAAGTTCGACCAATCCTGAAATCAGCGTTAACGTTCCAACTGCAATTCCAGTAAAGGAGATAGCATTAGCTCAGTTACGTGTTTATTATAGCTGGCCTAATATTAGATCAAAACCATTTGGTGGACTAGAGGCAAATAATTCATTAGTATTCGCAAATAAGAATAAATCTGATGGAACTCCCGATTGGCAAGTAGTTAGTGTTCTAACTGGCAGTTATCAGATAGAGCAAATTAAGGAGGAATTCCTGCGCCGAATTAAGTCTATTACTGAGAAAGAATCGAAGATAGCAATCACTGTATACGAACCAACATTATCGTCGGTAATTGAAATACATTCTCCTGACTATGTTGTGGTTATTTATCAAAGTTCGATTAGATCAGTGTTCGGATGGCTTAAAGTTGCACCGGTTTATCAGGTTCCACCAGAACCAAAGAGATCCGACTTCGTCACAAATGCTAAATAATTTATACAACTTCTAGAATATCGAAAAGTAGAAGAAGCTTATTCATGGAAATTATATTCTGGTACTGATAGAGTTGTGCATTGTATAGATCGAATAGAATATCATTTTACAAAAACAAATGATCGCAAGAAAGGTATAATAATAACATTAGATATTGATAACAAAAAATCATATTCTAAAACAATTAAGTTAGAGCATGAACATGTGTTTAAAAATCTACAAAATTTACTTTTAAGTATTAATGTTTATTACAATGATGATTTAAAAAATCAAAAAATTGAATCTGTACAACATTTGAATCAAGTTGCTTCAGACTTAGAGTTCATGAATAATGTTTTTTGTTAACAGAGAGAAAAGATTATCAAACCCATCTAGAGTAAGTTATGTTATAAGTTACATAGTTAATGAAAACGACCCAGTTCAAAGAACTACACTAGATCGCTTATTTACAACAGTTTTTCTAAAATATTTCGGAATTAAAAGAGAGCAACTATCAACATTTATAATACCTGAATTTAACTCTGAGGTACTAAAAAAAATCAGTTAGTAATCTTATTGATGAACACTTTGAAAGAATATGTGATTCATGGAAAAAATTAATCCCGTTTCCAACTGTTCTCAAATATAATAATGACCCATATGGAACAGGACGTCATATTTCACCTAATATTTTTAATATAACATCCACCATCGCACTGAATCTAGTATGCGATGTAATTGACAGCAGCTATCACGTTGACCTTTCTAAGTCTAATCAGGCTCAGCAGGTATACATATCATATTCGTCCAGTATTCAAGCACTTCCAGGGTGGCTTATTGTATCTGAGCCAATAAATCAAGTCTACTTGCGTGTACATAATCCATTATTATCAAGAATGAATTTCAAACTCACAAATCAGGACGGAAATATAATTGATTTGAGAAACGAAACTCTATATATTAATTTATACATACGCTCGTAGAATTGTCCAGATCAAATCTTGTGTTATACTCCCCTTGACTATCAATAGCAGCAGGCGGGGTGAAGGACAACAATTGGGTCGCCTTACGAGTAAACAAAATCACCTGAAAATATCATAAAAAATATACGTCAACAATAATATAACAGAAATGAGCTAACCTCATGAATTTGTCAGGAGTATAGAAAAAGTTAGAGACTTTAGTTTAGCGTTGTTGACGCATTTTTTCAGCCTCTGCAGGAACCTTTTTTTTGTTATGACTCGAGCAAACTTTTGTAGGGTTCACCCTGCCTGCTGCTTTTTGTCATCTCCATAAGCAACGCAAAGCAATACAAAAATCAATGTAAATATTAACACATTTGATTTACCATTGCTAACCTATATCCAGATTCCTATAATATGCAAACTTTTGCAGTAAGTTTATGTTTTTACTGACACATAACTCATTGTTAACTGGATAAAGTTTTTTGAAGCAGATATGGATTCTCACACTCGCAAAGTCAACAGTCTGACTCCAATGGGGAAAAGCCATGCGAACCAAAAAGATAAGTTAATTATATCGTACAATCAATAATCGTAACAGCAATGTCACTAATCGTCATTTTTTGCATCACTAGTTTCTGTCAGTTTGGGATGGAAAGAAAAGTAGTATAGGGAAATGAGGGTTTTGACTCACTTCATTTTTTTACCCTCCAAACAAGTATAAATTAAGTGAGGGTTTCCCAAAACAGGGAAATGAGGGTTTTGGCCCACCACAACCCCTCCCACACCTATTAGAACGTTTCAGTTAACAAGGTGGAAATTAAATTAGCATTAGAATGAAAATGATGAAGGTAAGTGATATTATTTTAGTTATATTATATCTTAAGTTTAGATAAAATTTTATGTTACTCATATTTTTTGTGATATTTTTTTTCATACTTGCTAACCCTCATTGGTAGAATATCTGTTAACATATTGTCAATAATACGAAATTCACGTAATAAATCATCCATATTATATTTAACTCCTCGTAGGTAAGAACGGATCTGATCAAGTAGTTTCTTGTAAGTTTTAATTGACGTTAAACATCCATGCTTTTTTAACAAAAGTCTTGGTTCTACTTTTTTACACACCGCTGTCAGTGAAACACCAATACCAGATATAATTAACAAAAATGGATTTAATGATACCCCACTTGAAATTATACCAGAACTGGTCATTAACAAGGGTAGATATGATATTACTCGAAGGATCTTGTTGTAGTATTTGTAACATTTTTTAACACACCAAAGTTTTTTATGATAATATTTATAGTATTGTACTAGTGCGTCCACATCCTGTTCTGGAATATCTTTTGATATATGATTGAAATCAACTATACTTCTTTTCATTATAATATTAGTTCACATAGTCCTATGTTTGGTTAATTCATAATAAGAGCTGGTTGTTCAGCTATAAATTCCAAACACCAGAGAAAAATTTCTAATTTTAAAGCTTTTTCAACTGGTTCAAGTACAAATTCTTCTTCAGAATTTTGGTTTAATATTACAGATAATACTCCAAATGAGTCATTATTTAGATGAGGAGATAGATATTTGGTAGATATTCTAAACTTTGCACTGCTAATCACTGACAATCAATACACACCAGTAACTTCTGCAATATAATTAATAGAATTATTTTTGGTGACCACATAGTATAACCGGATGCAACAGTATACACAATATTTTTAATCTGTTTGTGAGGAATTTTAATCATATTCGTTTTTTCAACAATATTAGGAATTCCACTAATAATATCATTGAGTTCTGTGTTAATATCATTGAGATTTGTGTTAATATTAGCGAGTGTAATGCTAACATTTGATGGATTTCCAAAAAATTCATCTCTAATTTTATGTTTCTGCGAAAACTTAAAAATGTGTTCACGTGACTGGTAAAATCAGTTTTGAGCGCTGTGATTTCATTATTAATTGAAGCGTCCAATCATTGACGTATTTTTTAGTGACAGCATCCCCATCCTCAGTTGGGTTTCCAAGATCTGTAATCTTGTTTTGTTTCATAACAATATTCCCACTTGGTTTTCGTACAACTATATCTGGCAGTTTTACGTCACTCGTCTTTAATCGTCCTTCTTTGTCCTGGAAAATGACGACTTCATCTGGATCTACGCTGGTAAGATTTAGTAAATTATTGATTTCATTTTTGAGCCGATCAAGAGTTGCATATTTGGATAAGTCACCTGTGGATAAATCTCTTAATAATGTTCCAAATTTTGTATAGTAGTTCATTATTTACTATCCTAGATAAAATTATCAACACTAGTTTAATATTATATAAAATGGCAAAATCGTCGATATTAATCTTTGATACAGAGAGACTAGTGAAGCATAAACATAACAATGAACTTCCTGATTGTCATTATCTTATTGTTGGGCAAACTGGATCAGGAAAAACAAATTTGCTAATGAACTTGCTTCTTGGTGATAATTTTAACTACGACAGAGTTTATATTTACACAATCAATCCACAGCAAGATAAGTATGAGTTATTAAGCGAATATAATAACAAGCTTCGTGATGATCTTAAAGCTGGTGAAGATTTTTTTATAATTAGACAGCCAGAAGATCTTATTCCAGTTAATCAACTTGATGCAGATGAACATAAGATAGTAGTTTTTGACGATATTCCTCTAAATAACATGGAGATAAATAAAATAAGATCATATTTCTCACTGTCACGTAACAAACAATGTAATTTTGTTTATCTCGCTCAAGGATTTTATAATGTTGATAGATTTATTAGGCGAAATACAGGTTGTTTTATTTTATTTCCAGGACTGAATAATGTTGATGTTAGAAATATTGCAAGCGAGCAATGCGGTGGTGTGACAAAAGATAAGTTTATTGAACTTTACCGTAATGCTACAAAAAATAAATTTAACTTTTTCTTGTTTGATAAACTTACAAATGATCCAACTAAAATGTTTCGCTGTTGTATTGACACTTACTTACAGTAAAGCGTTTCAATTTTATAAATTTTATAATTATAATAATGGACAAACGAGCAAGATACAGACAACACATAGAAGATCTAAAAAAACTTGCTCAATCTCAGGCATCACTTAAGCAAAAAGTACAAGAAGCACGACGTGGGCAAGTAACTGCTACAGAAGCAACAGCTACAATTTTCAAGCCGGTTACTGAAGCATTATTAGGTAAACAACCTGAAACTAAACCACTGTCAGAAGAAGAACTTAAACAAGTACAGGAAAAAGGTTTGGTTGGAATTGTTAGAGAACAACAGGAAGCAGCTGCTGCAAAACTTGTTACTAGATCTGATGAAGAAAAAAGATAACTAATTGAGGCACTTATAGCAAATATAGCTGATCCTGCGGCTAGACAAGCTGAAACAGATCGATTGATAAACAATCCGCTGGAACTTGAGCGAAGATTAGCAGAGTTAACAACGCAAGGAATAACAAATATTATAACAAATTTATCAGGAGATATAAAAGATATCAAATAGGAGCAACAAAGAGTTGGTGAGCTTACTGTAAAGTTTATGGAAGTTGGAGATCAAAGACTTTATTTTATAAAAAGAGCAAATGATGAGATAAAAGGTAGTGAATATGATGATTTTTTAAACAAAGAAAATATAAGTGATATTGAAAATATAAACAAGTGGACTGATGTAGAATATCAAACATTACTCGATAGATTAGATGTAATATTTAAAGACGGAGCTGCTGCTAAAGATGAATTAAACACTGTTACAGAAATTGATGATATGCTTCCACTTTATGATAGAATGAGAAACGGTGTCATTGCTCTCACGTTTAAAAAAAAAACAGCAGAAAATAGTAGAGCAAAACCTTTTGGTAGTGGTTGGAGATTTAGAAGGAAATTTTGTACTTTTGATAAATCTCGTATACATAAAAGTTGAGTAAGAACAGGAACTGGTGTAAAGGTATTTACTTCAAATACTGAAATGATAGGTAGATTAATGTTATTAATATCATCAAAGGAAGCTGGGAATGTTAGTGTTGAACTTGATAATGAAATCATTGACATACTTGATCATCTAAGATCGAGTGAATTATTAACATCAGACGAATATGAAACTTTACACCGCGACTTAATTTTGTAAAATGATATAATATTAAAGGAATGCAAACAACATTATTACTAAACTCTAGTGAGTCTGCGATAGATAGCGCAAATTTTTCAGTAAATTATATTCCACCTATCCAACTAGATCCTACAAAACAATATGAAATTGGATTAATTTCTTGTACTTGCTGGAATGCTATACCTAACGTGAAAAATGATGTTAACGATGAAATGTATTTTACTATGATTACAACATCTCCAATATCTACAACAAAAAAAAAATAAAAATTCCGCAAGGAGCTTATAATATTGAAGATCTAAACAAGACGATCAAAGAGCTCATAACAAAAGCTGGCGGTGTGGCTGATGATTTTGGATTAGCTGCTAATTATAGCACATTACGAGTTAGGATGACTTTGAAAAATATAGCAATCAATCTTGAACCAAGAGAAAGAAGTATTGCACAACTGTTAGGATTTACTGAAAAAACTTACACTTCACTTGATCAGCCTATTACATATGACAGTGAACTGCCAGCAAATATAACAGAAGTAAATACAATATTAGTAAATATTTCTGTTGCTACTGGTTCTTATAGATCAAAAGGTAGCAAAGGTCAAACGATTTACAGTTTCTCACCAGAAGTCCCGCCAGGTTCTCTCATGCAAATAACTCCACGACATATTATATATTAGCCTTTAAACGTTGAAGATCAAATATCAAGTATAAGGATGCAGTTGACAGATCAATCAGGAAAACAGTTGGAATTGAATAATGAAGTTGTAACTTATTATTTACATCTACGTGAGCAAAAGTAAAAATTATGCAACATCAAATATAATGAAACAAAGAAAAAAAGTTTATCGAAGAAAAATAGTAGGAGGATTTTTTGGAAATATATTCACTAAAGTTATTGAAGGTATTCCGGGTATAGCACGTAAAGTTGCACCAATTGCTATTGACGCTGGTAAAGCTTTTGCAACTGGGGCTGCATCTGCCGCTGTGACTGCGGTGGGACAAAAAATAGCTAATAAAATAAAAGGAGATCCACCGACTGCATCTGAAATAAAACAAGCTATCTCAGAAATCGCTCCAACAAAAGAAACTCAAAAAGCTATGATAACAACAACAAAAAATTATTATCACCAAAGAGCGAGCAGATCATACAAAAATTAATATCTAAAGTAACAGTGCCGCAATAAAATTTATATAATCTAATAAAATAAAATGTCTGTTAAAAATTATCTCGAGTTAACAGAAACTTATGACATCGACAACGATGTGACAGAATTCGAGTTTGTTGAGTACCTTGATGAAAATTCTAACGAACCAAATAAAACTGGTATTAGAACCTTTAACACCAGAGACGAAGATGTATTTCTACTGCCACATAAGGCTATGTTAGAAGTTCGTGGTCAGATTATGACAGTAGCCAATCCACCTGCTGCAATTACAGTTGGAACAGAAGTAGCTCTTATAAATAACGGCTGGTGTTTATTCAAAAGTGCTAGATATCAACTAGCCAATCAAACTATAGAAGATATTTCAGGTCATCTACAAGTTGCAAGTACAATTTTAAATATTATTTCGTTTTCCGACGATTACTCGAGATCAACTGCAACTAATATGATGTGGTTTAAAGATACTGGACGGGGTATAGCTGAATCAACAGAATTTCTAAAGAGAGGCGCTATAGTTCACGGAGCTAATGCTGATGCAAATGCTGGAATTGTGAGAGATTTTCTCATTGCTAATGCAGACGCGCTAGGTATTGACGCACCAGGTGCAGCTGCTAATGCAGACGCCACAAGAGTTTCTCTTATAGCAGCTTTTAATAATCTAAATACAACACCACCAGCTGCAGATGCAAACGGTACTGCGATGTTAAATTTACTTCTTAATACACTTGACGTGAGAAATCCACGTTATAACGAAGGCTTTGCTAGGCGAAGAAAACTTGCAGCAGGATCACGTCAAATTACAATGATGCTTCCGCTAAGCACAATTTTCGCTTTTGTCGCGATTATGATAAAGTATTTCGCGGAGTAAAACATACTCTTATTTTAGATCGAGCAGACCAATACGATTGCTTGTTTAGATCTGGAGGGGTTGATGTACAGTTTATCATAAACACACTCGTTTTGTGGATGCCACGTATAACACCATCAATCACTAAAATGTCAGAATTAAATAGTACGCTTGATAAACATACAAACAGAATTTACTTTAAGCAGCATAAGGTATATCAGACAGCAATTCTAAATACTACTGACTACACATGGAGGGTCACAACAACATCAAGCGAACAACTGCCGAGAAATATCTTTGTCGTATTTCAACAACAAGCCCGACGAGGTAACCAACAACAAAATAATGCAATATTTGATCACTCTAATGTCAGACGAATATACGCTAGAATAAATTCAAAGCAATATCCAGAACGAGCTATCGAGTGCAATTTTGCTGATGATGCTAATAAAAATATTTCTCGACCGTACATGTACCTGCTTGACACAATAAAAAAAATATCAAGATGTTGAAGATGGAACTCAAATAACAGCAGAGGAATTTCGTACGCTTTATCCTATATTTCATTTTGATGTTAGTAAACATAACGAGCGAGCTGTAGACAGCACAGCGGATATTGAAATTACCTGGACACTTGGGGCGGTTCCAGTAGCGCCGTTATACGTATACGCATTAGTGATTAGTGATAGATTTATCACAGTAGATTCTATTGGAGGTAAAATGACAGTTCAAGTTTAATCTAAAGTTGCTATATAAAATGGCAAGGTATATTGTAAAAGAAGTATATTTGACTGATGGCCAAGTTAAAAAATTAGTAGCTGCTATTGCAAAGCGAGAATAGGTATCATTAAAAATCAATCCTAATATTTCTGATGGTGTTTTAACAAAATTAATGCTAACAAACAATCAAGTAAAAAAGTATGATCGTGAAAAAACTTTTGTTTTTAATTTGAGTGCTGCACAAATGACAGCGATGGCAAAAGAAGGTGGTTTTCTTGGTCCAGCATTATCAGTATTAGCTAGCACAATAATAACTAAACTTTTGCCGGTGTTGGGAACAATAGGACTAGCAGCAGCGTCTGGAGCAATATCTGACGCAACGAAGAAAGCAGTCGCAGGTAATGGTATCATTCGTGGAAGTGGAATAAAAAAAATTGTAAATTTTATGTAAATAATATATTATAATGCCACAAAAGAAAAAGAAATCACCAACAACAAAAAAAAGAAAATAATAAAAACAAAATCGCCAACACCAAAATGCAAATGCATATGCAATCAACCAAAACAAGGAGGATTTATTCCGATCGCTCCACTTTTGGCGGGACTAGCGGGAAGTCTGCTGCCAAATCTTTTAGGAATCGGACGTGGTCTAACATTACCGGGAACTCGACCACCCCGTTGAGTAATTTTGATATCATTGATAAGTTAAAAGCGGTTCCTGGATTTCACGGAGTTTATTCTAAAGATGAGCTCGCAGCAATAAAATCACCATCAGCTGTAAGTTCGTGTGTTATTAATATACAAGATTTTAATGACGGATCCGGCACGCATTGGGTAGCAGTTTATAATAATAATTATTTTGACTCGTTTGGACTTCCTCCAAGTGATGTAATAAAAAAGTATATGAACAAAAAATTTAAAAAATATATTATTCGTTAAATCAACTCCAACCTGTTGGAACGTCTGCTTGTGGATGTTATTGTATAATGTTTATCCAACAGATGATCAGAAATGTTAATTTTTTTAAAATTTATTTTACAGTTTGACAAGCATCCTTCTCACGCTAATGATGAGATCGCAATTAATTTTATCTAAACTTACAAGTATAATAATGTCAACATACTGTCTCAAGTGTAGAACTAAAACAGAAAATATTAATGAAACAACAGAAAAAACAAAAAACAACAGGATAATATTAAAAAGTTTTTGTGGAGTCTGCGGAAAAAGAAAAAATATGTTTTTAAAGAAAACGTCTCTAGTGACAGTATCCTCAGAGATGTCGCCAGCGAAAAATTCGCTCGGATCTGGTTATCCTGATATTATTTTAGTCGACGACTAAAAATATAGAATGATATGCAACTGTGATTCTGACAGAGATTTATGTCTTGAACAAAATAAAATTGTCGCATACTGTCAATGTTGTAACAATAGAGAAATAATAGGGTCAGGTATAGATATACATAAAATTATTGGAAAATTGCCAAAACCAAAAGGCGGTTGGACATTGCCAGGTCATAAGTATACTGGACCGTGGAATCCACTAGATCAACAACTAGATGAAAACGACAATCCGTTGCCAGGCCAAGAACCTTATAGTCAAGTGGATGCAATAGCAATGCGTCATGATATCTGTTATCGTGATCATGAAAACTCAAAATTAGATTGTGATAAAGTAATGTTAGACGAATTACGTGATATGGAGCCAACAAATCTACGAGAACGTTTTGATAGAAAATTTGTTCAGGGAATGATAGGAGCAAAATATAAACTTGGACTCGGAGAGTCTCGACTCGGACAAAAAGTATACGATGATCTTGCAGTCGAGCTGCACAGACCTAAAAAAAAAGTTTCCACGACGTAAAGTTGTCGCTAATGGTGTAGATGATATCTGTGCAATAAATTTGGTGGATGTATCGAATCTAGCTCAGTTTAACGTTGGCGCTGATGGTGCCCCAAAAAGGTATTTGTTTAATGTTATAGATGTTTTTAGCAAATACGCTTTCAGTGTACCTGTTTCGGATAAGACAGGGACTTCAATGACTGATGCGCTAAAACAAATAATAATGAGTGTAGAAAGAAAACCGAATAAAATCTGGACTGATCACGGATCCGAATTTTTTAACAAAAAGTTTGAACAGTTTCTAGAACAAAATAATATAAAAAGGTATGTTACAGGAAACGAAGGTAAAAGCGTTGTTGTTGAGAGATTTAATCGCACGCTAAACGAGAAATTACACAAACATATGACAGCTAAAAACACCAACAGGTACATCGATGACCTTTATCAAATCGTAGGTGAATATAATAACACGAAACATCGAACCATCAAAATGACAGCTAAAAAAGCTGTTAAAAATCCGATATTAGCAAATGAAAACATGTACCGCAGACATAAATTTAAGGTTGGTGATAAAGTTAGAATTTCTTTGATGAAAAAGGTATTTGCAAAAGGATTTACTCCAAACTGGAGCGAAGAAGTATTTGTGGTTGATAAGGTGCTTTTAACAGTACCTGTAACGTATGTTTTAAAAGATCTGGCAGGGGAACCGATCGTAGGTAGTTTTTATGAACAAGAACTACAGAAAACTGAGCAGGATGTTTTTGTTATCGAAAAAGTGGTTAGAAAAAAAGGGGATAAGAGTTTAGTCAAATGGCGTGGGTATAGCGATAAATTTAACAGTTGGATCCCAACTAAGCAGATTATGATATAATGCTATTATAAATTAACTCATACTTTTGTTTGACAGATTTACATTTTACTGGTTTACATAACGATATTAGATACTGCTTACGATCGTTTTAGAACGTCATTAGATTAAAAATTTTAACGAATATGAAATCGAATTTGATATTTTTCTGTCGGCCTGGAATCCTGATGTTTAAGAAAGGTTTGATTAGCTGCCAAAACAGTTGTTGTTCGGCAACGGTAAAATTAAATTTTATTATTTGTTTAGCAATGTGATACTTGACATTATACCGTTTAGTTGTTGATCTGCTGTAATTTGATCTGTCAGCAACAGTGACTATTTCACCATCATCATCAGATTCATTGTTATACAAAATATCATCTTCACTATAACCAATAGATTTGTCTATAAAATCTTTGGAAAATGTGACCTCATCACTGACGACCTTATCGCTGGCGACTTTGTCGCTAGTATCTTGTTTGTAGAGTTCAGCAAGTCGTTTCATCAAGTCCATTATTATAATATATTTTTATCTAATTTATTATTATAAGATGACTGATGAGATAAAATATCACCAAAAAGTTAATATAGTAAATTACAACGAACTAGCCGAAGCGGTAAGAAAATGTTTGTTGGGTTATAGTGTTGACGTTATTGTAATGCAAGGAGATTCTCATAAAATATTACTAACAGAAGCAGAAAAGAATAAAATTAATGAAAGTGCAGTAACGACGCTAAAATTTAATCACGATGATATCATAGCATTTGCTCATCATTGCTTGACTAAAACCGAATTACAAAATATTATTGATCATCATATCTAAAACGAATCCTAGCATTGTATTCGCTTGAAAAAGTTGATTTTATTACTCCATGAGCTACAAATTTTACGACTGCTGGATTTATCTTATAATATTTCGCCGCAGCTGTAATCGATTTGAATTCGATCTCCTCATCCGTTTCGAGGTTTTTTGAAATAACAGGTTTTGCTGGACATCTAAAATTAATACCACCACCTCGTCCTTTTCTTACATTTTCCTGTTGGGTAACTAGTTCTAGATTTTCCAATCGATTATCAGTTTTTATTTATTAATATGATTAATAACCAGATCATTGGATATAGATCCGTTGAACACCTCGTAAATAACACGATGACCATAATAACGAACTTGATTTGGCGATGTTCCTCTAACAGTTACCCTGATATATCCCATATTGCTAATAGTACCAAGAATTTTTTTAGTTTTTCTGTTTCTAATAATACCGCGATCGTTAGCCTCGTATAAATCAAAGACTGGATGCGGCTGAAACTCATCTTCTAAGGATAAATTTTCAATGTTGTCATCAGTGACTTTACCGTTATAATGATATACACTCTGTCCCTCTGGAATATCATCGCAAAACAAAGTGTAAATAAAATCTTTTCTAAACATTGCAATCCTCTCGGTCTTATCTCCCTTTACACTAATCGTATAACCCGCTGACGTTAATTTACAAACAGATATTCTAGTTTTGATGTTAATAACTGAACCTAATACATTTCCAGCGTATAAGTTGTATTTTGGGTGAACATTATAAATCTCTTGCTCACGTGCGCTTGTCAGATTTACTGTCATTATACTATAGGCGATTTTTGTTATCTTCAATTGATTTTTAGCGCATGCGCAGTGTGAGATAAAGTTATACTTTGGGTGAATTTGATATGCTTCTTGCTCACATGTGTTTGTTAGATTTGCTGTCATTATATTATAGGAGATTTTTTTATCTTTAATTGATTTTTAGCGCATGCGCAGTGTGAAAAATTACTAATTAGATATTACATTATAATACAATAATGTTAAAATTACGTGATATAGCTAAGAAAAGCCTTATGGGAGAACCTAATAAAATAGCGACTGCTTTTGCAGGTTTTGATAATAGTTATCAGTTTGATAATCAAATTGTTTTAGTAAATTTTAATGCAACGAATCTTTACCACCTACTACAGACAACTGTAAAACGTGAGCTCGAAAAACACAAAAGTATTAGATTATTTGTGCAATATCATGTTATATTTTCAAAGTTAGTTATAGCGGAAGAATTAACTAACAAGGAAATTGCAGAACCTTATATTAACGCAAAATCAAGACGTGCTTTGCTTGGGACTGATCTGTTATCACGATCTGATGAAATACATCAAGAAATCTGGAAAAAAAATAGAGGAATTCGCTCTATTAGGTTCGGGTTGGAAGTTTGAAATGATTAAAGGAATATTGTTTCACACGATGAAATATAATGTATTACAAGGTAGTTCATACGTCGACCTGCCACCAAAAATAAAAAGTAAAAGATGTTGTATAAACATCAAAAACGTAGATAATAAATGTTTCCAATGGGCTGTTCCTTCCGCACTATTTTCAGCAGAAAAAATCGCTACTCGTGTTGAAAAATATATCAGTCACGTATCTAGATTAAATTTTAAAGATATTAACTTTCCTGTGGCAGAAAATCAAATACCAAAATTTGAAAAGCAAAATAATGTTTCAATTAACATATTCGGACTAGATGAAAAAGAGGATGTATACCCGAGATATATTTCAGAAAAAGCTTAACAATCGACTATAAATTTACTGTACTACAAAAATCATTACGTTTGGATTAAAAACTTTAACGGACTAGTTGGTAAACAGTACAGTAAAAATAGGAACAAAAAGTTCTTTTGTTACTGCTGCTTGCATGGTTGTACTAACAATGAAACATTACAAAAGCATTTGCAGTACTGTAGTGATGTGCAAAGAATAACAATGCCATCTAAAAAAGATAGTGTGTTACAGTTTGTCCATCATAATCACAAACTAAAAATTCCTTTCGTTATATACGCTGATTTTGAGTGTTTACTTCAACCTGTACTTGGCGTAGAAAATAATCCTAATCAATCGAGTACAAGAAAAGTTCAAAATCATGTTCCGTGTGGAGTAGCGTACAAGGTAGTTTGTTGTACTGATTCTAGATTATCTAAACCAATCAAATTATATCGTGGTAAAAATCCAGCTGTTTGGCTTCTCAAGCAGTTGATTAATGAAGTTGATTAATATTATTTATCGTTTGAAAAAAGTAACGCCAATGTTAAAATTAACACCTCAACAAGAATCCGATCACGAGCAAGCAGAAATTTGTCATATTTGTGAAAAAGCTTTTGACGATGACAAAAAAGTACATGACCATTGCCATTTGACTGGACAGTACCGTGGAGCGGCTCATAATCAGTGTAATTTAAAATTTCATGCTCCAGATTTTATTCCGTTTATTCTTCACAATTTTCGAGGATATGATAGACATATTATAGTAGAAGCTTTTGGTGATCCTTATATAAAATCTCGTCTAAAACTCGATAACGTCATCAAATGCATCCCAAATAATTTTGAAAAGTACATGTCAGTTACGCTAGGCAAATTGCGTTTTATTGACAGCCTGCAGTTTATGGCAGCCTCGTTAGATGAGTTAGTAAAAGGTTGTAGTAAATTTGATAACCTAAGAGACTGTTTTGGAGATAAATTTAATCTACTAGCTAAAAAAGGAGTTTTTCCATACGAATACCTCGACGACTGGAGTAAATTTGATGAAACATCTTTACCTGGCAAAGATAAATTTTACTCACAACTTAAAAATGAAAATATAACTGATGATGAGTACAGGTATGCACAAGATATCTGGAAAGAGTTTGATTGTGAGACTTTTGGTGATTATCATGATTTATACCTGAAAACTGACGTGTTATTATTAGCAGATGTTTTTGAAAGTTTTCGTGAAGTGAGTTATAATAATTATGGACTAGATCCTTGCTGGTATTATTCTGCCCCTGGGTTGTCATGGGATACTTTGCTAAAGTTTAGTAAGGTAAGGTTAGAATTACTGACTGATGTTGATATGTTCAATTTTATCGAAAAAGGTATCCGAGGTGGTATTAGAGTGATAACAAAAAAATATGCTGAAGCAAACAACAAATACCTGAAACAGTATAACCCTGACCTTCCTTCGAAGTATATAATTTATCTAGATTGTAATAATCTTTACGGTGGTTCGATGGCAGAACCAATGCCTTTTAGCGGATTTCATTGGATCACAGTTGATCGATTTCTATCAGAGACAGAAAAAAAGATACCCGATGATGTTTCCTATTTCGTTGAAGTTGATCTTGATTATCCAAATTCGCTACACAAATTACATAACGATTACCCTTTCTGTGCGGAATCGATGGTCATAGATTATAGTTTGTTATCAAAAGAACAACAAGCGTTAGCATCACCAAGGCAACATTCCATGGTCAAGAAACTAGTACCAAATTTACTTGATAAGAAAAATTACGTTTTGCATTACAAAGTTTTAAAACAAGCAGTCGATGCTGGTCTTGTGTTGAGAAAAGTTCATCGTGTACTAAAATTTAATCAGTCGCCGTGGATGAGAGGCTATATTAACTCAAACACTTCAAGAAGAGCTGCAGCGAAAACAGAGTTTGAGAAAAACTTTTTAAACTGATGAACAATTCCATTTTTGGTAAGACGATGGAGAATATTAGGAAACGTGTAAATATTGAAATAGTTAATGATGTCAATCGCAGAAACAAACTTGTGTCAGACGATGATTTTGTGAGCATGAAAATATTTAATGAAAATCTTGTTGCGATACAAAGAAGAAAAAAACAAATCTAAAACTAAACAAGCCAATCTATGTTGGAGCTGCCGTGTTAGATTTATCAAAGTGGCTGATGTACGATTTTCATTATAATTTTGTTAAAAATCAGTGGTCGGCTAGTAGATTATTGTTTACTGATACTGATTCGCTCGTATATGAAATCGAATGTGAGGACATCTATCAGGACATGTACAATAATCGACATCTGTTTGATCTTTCCGATTATCCACGTGACAGTAAATTTCATGACGACATAAATAAAAAGGTTATTGGTAAGTTTAAAGATGAAATGAACTCGAGCGCTATCAAATATTTTATCGGATTACGCAGCAAAATGTATGCCGTATTATTGGACAATAATAAAATAACGAAAAAAGCAAAAGGTCTGCCTCGTAATTTTGTTAAAAAGTTTATGAAATTTGATGACTACAGGTATGTGCTTGATAGCGGTGTTAGTTTTATGAGAGCTATGGCAATTCGAACTAATCATCATAAACTCGAAACAGATGTCATTATCAAACGTGGATTGTATAATTTTGATGACAAACGCTATTGTGAAAATGGGGTAGATACATTTGCCTTTGGGTATTGTCATGATGACAGATCTATACTCGACATTATCCTTTCCAACTGAAATTTTATCTAAACTTATAAAATAATGTTTGAAAATTTGATAATGACAAATAGCTACAATAGTAACATTAAATATTTAATGATGGACGGTAAACAATTGACAGTTGAATTTAATAATGAAACATCAGGTATATGTTTTAATGGAACACATGACAAGTTAAAACTTTCACTCATCAGATCTGATAACAGCGAGTATTTCAATTATCTCGAACAATTGTATCAAAAGTTGCTAGCGGAATTTAAAAACTTTCATAGCCCCATTAGCCAACAAAAATATACTAAACTCACAATTGATCTCAATCGGTCAAAGGTGTATTTTATCAACAAAAAATATCCTCTGAACAAACCAGAAATAAAAGATTTGTTTGAGTCCCGTCGCTGCGTGAGTGGTAAAGTAAAATTTAGTATCTATAATCGTGATAATGAAATATTTTTAATATCAACAGTTGAAACATTAATCATTGGTAACGAGATATAAAATAATATCATTTTCATTCTAATGCTAGTTTAATTTCCACCTTGTTAACTGAAACGTTCTAATAGGTGTGGGAGGGGGGTGGGCCAAAACCCTCATTTCCCTGTTTGGGAAACCCTCATTTAATTTATACTTGTTTGGAGGGTAAAAAAATGAAGTGAGTCAAAACCCTCATTTCCCTATACTACTAGAAACGAGAGAGCGAGCTGGTGTTATTTAAAATTACTAGAAACTAGATGATCTTTAGTTACTGTCTTGGTCCATATGCAGGAGATTATGATAAAGGTTAATTAATATTTGGAAGATGTTTGTGATCATGTTCGATAGTTTAGGAGATATACTGTTCACGGGCGATAACGGGTCTCTCTCTCTCTCTCTCTCTCTCTCTCTCTTTCTCTCTCTCTCTCTCTCTCTCTCTCTCTCTCTCTCTCTCTCTCTCTCTCTCTCTCTCTCTCTCTCTCTCTCTCTCTCTCATTAGAGCATGATGTTTTTAATTGTTCATTTACTGTCTAGAATAAGTATTAGAGACGAACATCAGCAATATTGTTCCCATCTAATTGGGCATTGCACATTTACAGATAAAGCGTGCAATTCACTAAAGAAAGTTAAGGCAGTATGTAAAATGCTGTTTTAAAATGGTGACTTCATTTCATAAAATGATGTTTTATTTCCGAATGAATTAAATGTGTATTTATATCAAGTGATATGTAATGATGACGACCATTATCGAAACGTTGTGTAGTAACTGGCTCAGCACATGTATGGATTTGTTTCGCATTAATCTTATTCTTCCTTGTAGCTGTGGACATACGGACGGAGAATCCAAGATTGCGAATTTTCTTCTCTCTAATACCAATCACATCGTTAAACTCGCTGTTTCTTCAAAATTCTTTATCTGAAGATGAAAATAGTTTATTCCAGAAAATCTTCAGATAATAGAGCATTTGCCAGCAGAGAAATGAACATAAGGCAAATACCATGATAATTGTAGTTACATAAAAATGCTCATTAAATCATTGTTTAAATTTATACTAAAATTTGAAAAAAAATGATATTATTTTCTTAAATTTTGGTAATTTTAGTTTCAGTTTTAGCAAGTTTATCTGGACCGAAAAATGTCAGGAAGCTTTCGATAGTTTAAAGGCAATGCTCAAGAGTGCACCTGTTCTTCTAACAGCTCAAAATTTCAATCAGTCTTTTAAATCTTTTGTGGATGCAAGTGATGTTAGGGTTGGAGCAGTATTAATTTAAGAGACGGCAATAGCATTGATCACCCAGTGTGCTATTTCTCTAAGAAATGAATTAATCACAAAAGAAATTACTTAAAAATGGAGAAGGAATGTTTAGCTATACTTTTGGCATTACAACATTGTGAAATTTACATTATCTCGGCTCCGTCTCCGGTTTTTGAGTATAGTGATCACAATCCCCATGTTTTCATCGACAAGGTGAAAAATAAATATCAAACATTATTAAGGTGGAGTTTGTTTTTGCAAGAGTGTAATCTCAACATCAAGCACGTGAAACGAAAAGACAATTTGATTGCTGATGCACTTTCCCGTGTATAGAAATATTATTTCATATACACTTAATATAATTCATAAGATTTTTCTTTTGTAATTTTGTTTACCTCGTGTATGTTTACATATGGCAAGAAGGAATACTTTATTATATAAATCTTTTTTCTTTATGGGGGAAGTATTAAGTATATGTAATTAACTTACCTGTGTGTTCGCTTTGATATTCTTATTTTATTTATGTTTCACTTTTTTTT
>JAEAOA010000065.1:477500-669788 GCA_016746295.1 Potamilus streckersoni | reverse complement strand
CAAAAATTTACCCCCTTTAATTTTATCTGGGGGACTGAATTATTTACTATAGTCCGAGTCAATTAATTTGTTTGTTTCTAACCCCCTACTAATTTCAAGAACGAAAACCTTTAATTTGATAAAAAGTGTAAAGAACTTAGTCAATTCATTAGTTGATTTATATTTTCTAACCTGACTGTGAGTAAAAAAGTCATCAGACCTTCATCGTCTGCGCGTTTCATGCTTAACGGAAGTTTTCAATATAATAGACGGTCATGCTTGAGACCCATTTCCCGTTCCTAGACCAGTCCATTTTCAGCAAAGGGGAGTATGCGCGACTAAAGATATATATATATATATATATATATATATATATATATATATATATATATATATATATATATATATATATATATATATATATATATATATATATATATATATATACACACACTGCTTCCGATATTTACTGTGTCGAATCAAGCAAACGAAATGAATGACAACAAAAAAAGTCTTTCACGTGGATTTAACAGGCGGTTTCATTAATATGTTCATGTGTGCAAAGGAATATAATTCCAAACTCATCATTATGGTAATTTACGCAATTATCCGGCATTTACAGAATAGGATGAATTACGTCATTATGTTGTCGGATGGAAATAAACTGTATCATAGTGTACGGAATATGTCGCCGTGTTAGTATGGAAAGTCCGTTAAGCATGAAAGGTGCAAGGGACTGGATTTGGCACTTGTGATTAAACAGCTTCCAGAATATAAAAAGGCTTTGAGCTGTTTTGTTCTCAGTGAGATTCCATGCTCTCAAAAGAGTATTATGTCTATTTCTTACAGTCGATCCCACCTTACAGCGATCCTTACAGTTATTGAATTCTACATGACGCCAGAACTTTCTATCATAACAAAAGTGGTGGATGAATAACATTAATACAGGTGTCGAAACACATAATTATGATCCAAGAGGGAGACTCTCACCACAACCATTACGACCAGCAGACTTCGCCAAATTATAGTATTGACTTGCCTCGGAACACTACAATACGACCCTATGCACATGACCGTTTCTTCATTACACCTGCTCGCTCCTGTTGCACTTGTCCGACAGCTATCTACAGACTAAACGCCGTAAGTCCTAACACCATTAGACTTCACTTCGCCCGGCTATGCTACATCAACTCCAGAAGCGACAGCGCCGCCATATTCCAAAGAGAAAACCCAAATTAGAACAACCGCACTCATTTTAGAAACTACAGCAACCAGAAATATCACAGCGGAACGAATATGATTACAACTATGAGAGGATCGCAACAGAAAATGCATACATCGCCTATGAGAATTCTTTTTGCAGTAACACCTGAGACTACGACATTTCGAATGCATACAGTGCTAAGTCCAGCTCCAAATTTGACCTAACTACAACCCAAAATGAATTGCAGCGACATCTACGCTCCCACAGATCAGCGACTACAGCATTAACAGTCCCCTTCTCAGTGAAAGTGACTTTAACATTTTGAACTCTTTCGATATTAGAGACAATAGATGTATTGTTTGCTATTAGTTCATATCAAGAATATTTCTTCATTGTGGTATATCCCACAAAGGTATGATTTTTCTATCTCTTATTTTGATTTTTTTTAAAAAATGACAAATTGAAAGTTAGTGCGTAAATTTCAAACGATTAACAACACTAATCTAACTTATGCTATATTTCATTTTTTATTGAGTAAATAACATTGTTATACTTACTGTCATTAACATACATCAGAGTTGCTAAGATTTCTACTACAGAGAATGTGAATGAACCTTTAAGTTTAATTCCGTGCCCTAAGCATTTATATCAAACATCAAACCTACTCGTCTTGACCCTTCAAATTACATTATACATGTTTCGCTACTATCACGCATATCGATCGTACCGTATTTACCTATCTTAAGGAGCATTGTACTTTCCGCTATGCCGTTTCAAACATTGATGCAGAAGTTGTTTGTTTTGTTGGCTTAATGTTGTTCGATAATGTTATTGAGAATTTCTCTTACGTGTTTCATATGAAATCATATGAATGTATACCATAATGTATAATATATGGTATTGTCTTGGCAAAACGCCAAATGTACGGTTCTAATGTCTTCAAACCAGTCAGAAGAGAGTTTCCTTCTATGGTTTTGCAGCATCAAATGATGTTGTAGTGTTATTATGTACGTTTTTCTATAGTTAAAGTGTCTGAACGATTGTTCAACACAGAGTTTTGTAGCAGCTAACGGCCTGCATATTGAATTTTTGACGCAGAGAGATTGCTCTGCATATTGAATTTTTGAATGCATAATGCATTTTGAGCAGCTATTGCCTGCATATGATCAACTTCTGAGTAAAGTTTGTTTGAAGGATAACGGTAATACTTTCCTTCTCTTACGTCATAGGTAATGTTAGTAATACACGCTCAGTTTTACAACTTTAGTGATGCACTAAATCATGTCGAATAAGTTTTACGATTTTCATGATATTTTCATTTACAGCTCATAGGTTCGATTAAATGCAATTTCATACACACACAGGTCAAGGTTTGATTGCAAATGAACATACGTTATGGTTATTAGAGTAGAATTAACATAACACTAACATTTTCATCTTCATTACTCTTGATTTATACCAAATTCTTGCAAGGTTCTCTAAGCAAACATTCTTACCTCAATGTCGCTTGTATTTAATGATATTATGTATGCACTAAGAAGATAAATTCAATATTGGTTTACAAGTACTATCCATAATAATGAGAGTTATTTTTACAACACTTCGCTGAAGCAAAATAATAACCGTAGTCACTGATAAATATGTTATGCTGATGTTATGCAAAATAAAAAAAATAAATAAAAAAATAACAAAAAAAGAGTAAAATAACATTAAAAAAAAATAAAGAAACCAAGAACTACAAGCTAATATTAACTTTTTATACTCGTCTTACAGGACTAGTATTAGCATAGATTATGTACACCTACAAATCGCACACAATCGAATACACGTCGTACATGACTAGGTCGAATATTTCGTAATTGAATTAAATACGAAATTCAGAAGAAAATTTGTTTGTAAATGGGAGAAATGATTATAGTCCTATTTTCCATTCCATTCTTTCTTCATACCTTCTATCTCGTTTTCTTCTTTCGGGATGATCAAACCTCTCAACCTCTTTCTTTTTCTTTAAGGTATGGATGGAATATGGATTTGGTTCGTAGGATTGTATTTTTTTTTTTAACTCTGAATTCAGTATCCGCAGTAACAGAACAAAATCAATTTACGCTAAAGGCTATATCTAGCCACTCCCACTATTTTATGATTCAGCCGATAAGTGGATTCACGCTTTCAAATCAGGCTTTTAAGGAATTAATCAGTCGAATGTATCGAACATTGACACAGAGATGTCAACAGTAGCTACATAAATGATATTCTTTCACACTTCAAGTCAATACGAATTACAATGAATATGCAGTTTAATATAACAATCTCATTAATTAATTAGTTAATTCAGAAACGTGTTTGCATTCTTCAAATGTATCATGAGAGAAATTTTGCCTTCATTGATAAAATAGGTAAATATCTATTTGGAATGCTGACAATGAAAATAGCACAACATTTAGCAAGTTATACAAATATGCTAAAGCAACAGAATAATGAAATTTAAATTTTCGGTATTATTGCTCGATAGGGAGATGATTTCTTATCCTATACCTGACAAATTTATAATAGAATTAGAACATGTTAACGGCTATTGGTCCACGCTCAAAACGCTTATACTATTAGAGCAAGCGATGCTTGCTATTGTCGAAATAATCGTGCAGAAGTTTCGACAATAGAAGAAAGGATTGCAGCTCAAACGGTTGAGACTCAGCAAATTAGTCATACAGTGAAATTTTCAGCAGGCGAGTTCACTTGCTATACTGATTTCACAGCATGATTTAATGGAATTTATCAATCAAATTGAACGATCGTTTTTATATTGCGCTACATACCCCAGTTGTCCAGATGACATTCAAGACGTATTAATTAATTCTTATTTAATGAAAGCATCACGAATAAACATTATACAGTTACTTGGTTTACAAGAGATCATACCGCATTATGAAACACATTTTAGATATCTTCCTAAATTAAAATATTAGTTGTCTCATATATATTGGGAAGTCATAATTCACATCCTATTCATAAGGAGTATCACTTCAATATTATGAACACGCCGTTCTATTGATCGCATGATCCTAGGTCCATGACATATGATGGAAATAACCTAGCGCTTACACAGCAATTTAATTATGTTCTGCTGAAGTTATTTACAATCAAATAGAAATAATAATAAAATAATAACAAAAAGAGTAAATTGACGTATAAAAAAACCCCAACATAATATATAAAAAACCAACATAAATCATAAATAATAATGATATAAAAGAAACATATTTTTTTTCATTGCAGATTCTCATTTTTGTACTTGAACTTCATTGAATGTGTCAAATGTGTTTTCGTATGGTTCCTTTGAATAAACTCTTTCTTTACCATACAGATGTCACATTACGTATTATCCTGTCACATTGCATATTTTAATGTTTTCTTAATATATTGTGTTTCTTTATTCTTCATCGAGGTACTACACGGTAAATTGTTTTTCCTATTTCTTAACTTTTGTCAGTGCATTGTATTTTGGTCTTTTTCATATTTTTACTTCATTGTGTAATTGTCATCACTTTTTCAATTTATATTGACTCCTTATTACACATTTTATGGTACATTTTTCTATGTATCTTTTATCATATGTATTTTGACGCATTGTCAACGTACCTTACAGTTTATTGATTATTATACATTTTACTGTATTCTTTTTGAATTTCACAATATGTACTGCAATGAACATTGTTCTCATTGCCTTTTTGCAATCTATCAACTTACCAATGCATTGTAATTTTTTCATCTACCTAAGCATTGTAATTTTTGATTTTTAATATTTTTTTTCTTTTTTTTCTTCCTCGCATACTTATCAAATTTTTTACTAGCCTCGAGGTCTCGGCTAATTTAACTAAGAGGTATTTATCAAGATCTCAATTCTAAAAGAAAGAAACGAAAATATTAATTTGTGTACAACATATTGAAATCTCTAGTTATTGGAAGATAAAAACATCCAAATTTAAGCTAGTGCTTTGATATTGATTGGAGTGTAAGAGAAGCGTGCTCCAATCAATAATTCATATCCTGAATATAATAAGGACATTGAAATGAATTTAGATTAAGCATTTATTATTGTCCAGCTTTCACTTGGTAATGGAAAAAGCCTAATTAATAAGCCAGTTCAATCGGATAGAAGTCAAATAATGTTTTTTATCGCACCATTCAATCAATAAAAACTTATTAGATTTCGTTGTGAAGTTGGGAACAAAGTAATTGATAATCACCATAGGGTATAATTAAATTAATTAGGTTTACAATGTGAATGACCACTGGAAGGTTATGGACATGATCCAAAAGGTCGTTACTTGGGAAAATACCGTCCACACTCACACTCTACCCCCCCACACACTAAAACTTGATATAAAGTTAAACCTGTCCTTGGAAAGCACGCGAGAACCACGCGTCATTTTAGACAAATATCTTTTGAGACTGGATTTGGCACTTGTGATTAAACAGCTTCCAGAATATAAAAAGGCTTTGAGCTGTTTTGTTCTCAGTGAGATTCCATGCTCTCAAAAGAGTATTATGTCTATTTCTTACAGCGATCCCACCTCTTCGCAGCCAAGCATTCCCCACAAAAAGATGTAACCGTATCTACACCATCATATGTGACACCTTATTCTTATGAATGCTGAACTTTCTGCCTTCTCGTAATTAGACACGAGAAGAAGGTTATGATAGAAACGTCTAAACAATAACAACAGAGATTCGCATCATAACACCAGTATTAGTATAATTATGGTCACATTCAGGTTAGAATTTATAAATCAATGATTCAATTGACTTAGCTATGTTCACTTTTATCTCATTAAACGTTTTAGTTATTGGAATTGGTAGGGGGTACAAACAAACGGGGATGTAGTGTCGGACTCGAAAATCAACTCAATATTATTTTGATCCGTAGTCTTGGAGCCCCTAAAACGCGAGGGGCCCATAGGGCGGTGCCTACTCTGTCTATTGTGTAATGAGGCACTGCTTGTGCACAAACATTCAATAATTAAAAGTGCACTGTGCTCCCAAAACATAGAAATCCTCGCCTTATTAAGTGTATACATATATCTAGTAATTCGACTGTATGGTAACACAGAAAGCCCTGTCTCGTTACGTGTGTACATATCGGAAGTAATCTAAGTTGGGAGCTACTTACGCTTATCAGACCCATGAAAAGTAAACGGCTTGTATGCTGACGCTGACATAACATTTAATTTTTCAAAAACAAGACTATTGACTGCATCGACCAATCATATTACAACCTGCATATTTCACCAAGAGCTTTTAGCAGGAAGTTATATACTTGATTATCTTCTCAGTCAGTTCTTTTCATTCCCCTTCTCATATTTTTTTAGGGGGATCGGGTAGGGTGGGTCTACATAAACGCAATTAGCCTCCTACTCTGATTTGTGAAAGAAGAAGAAGAAAAATAATTATATACATCTTAATAATTGGGAAATTAAGATATTTTATGGGGAAAATAAAAAATGTTCTTGTTGAAAAGATCACATCACTCTTGCCCTTATGATTAAATGATAAATCTCCAATTTGCTTCTATTGATCTAAGCACACAACTGAGTTTTGAAACTGTGATGGTGGAAGGCACCGTGTTTTCATGCTCATTCCTCACAAAGAAAATTGTGACTCACAGAGCATCAAGAAATCATTCTATCATAAATAAGACGAAAGAAAACAAATAAACTCATTGCGACTGCAAACAATCAACCAGACTGTAGGTATCCGATAACATATTGCAGTGGCCGTGCGATGGTTCCATGCGTCAAGGTACACATCGAATCCCCTCCCATTCCCAAACAACAACAAGAACAAATTTTCCGCTAATCACAATACCCCCTAATTAGAAAAATAAAAGACGTAGCACTAAAACATAATTAACATGTGATACGTCTAACATTGTAGACTACCTAATCCCTAGCCGTACTCTTCGTGTTCCAAAAAGTTTATTAAGCAAATGTTAACACGAATTATGAAATAGCAGGACCATCCCAAGTAATTTATTGCAAATGATCACCAACTGTACATCTTGCTAACTAACATATCTCAGTAATCTAACATATCTCAGTAAGTCAAGGTAGTGGTATTTTGAATTACATTGTACTGGCATGCTTTTAGAGCTGACTTTCCTTTCCTAGCACAGTATCTTGAACAGGTGGGTCCACGTTGATACCTAAGTCTGCATATGTCACTGGTTGTCCGCCTGTCCCCTCCATAACGATACTCCTATCGTCGTCTACTTTGCTATTGAAGTATAATTAAAGAAGTAATGTTCCTATCAACTTCAGTACATATACAATGACGCTTAAAGTACCTACATATCTACTGGTTTTATGTTGTTGTTGTTGTTGTTGTTAAATAAATTCGTTCCTTATATAGTGGTGTACCATCGAGATAATCCTATGTAATCATTCTTAACTTCGACGTCAGTTGTACTGGTTGCACCTCGGCTTATCATTAGGACTACCTCGATTGTCTACTCTTAAAGGGCTGACCTAGTTATCATTTAATTGATAAAATCGACTCTGAAGGTTTCAGTCTGAAATGACCAAAGGCAAATCGATTGTTTACTATTAAAGAGCTGACCTAGTTATCATTCAATCACCCCACCCCATCCCCACTTTACCCCACCCCACCCCACCTCACTTTACCCCACCCCACCCCACCCCTTTTTGACGAGAAAAAGGGTTTTATATGTGAATGTTTCCCGCTAAATTTTGAGGTGTTATGCTTCAGTATAAAATCAAAACGAATTTTGTTTTAGAAATATATTTAGATTTATTTTTGAAATCGTGATTGGGTTTTCCCTGCTGGTATTTGTTGAGGTATCAGGGCTGGTTCCTGTAGATTAGTGAGGGTCGTACCCCCAGCCAGAGACATCTATCTACGGCTGGTTTCCTTTCCATATTGTTTCTTGTGATATCTGTCTGAGATGCCCTAAGGTCCTGCCTGCTGTGTGTATCGTCCTATGATGAGTGTGTATGCTTGTTTTCTTGTAAGGAAGGTTTTTCATACCAAATCTTTCCCATAGATGTCTATTTGTTGAATTGTGGAATTGTTTATATATATATATATATATATATATATATATATATATATATATATATATATATATATATATATATATATATATATATATATATGTATGTCTGTCTGTATGTGTGTGTGTGTGTGTGTGTGTGTGTGTGTGTGTGTGTGTATGCGGTGCTTTTGTCCTTATATGATATGCAAACTTCGTTATATGCATATAAAGAAGTTTGCACATCATATAAGGACAAAAGCACCGCATATAAAGAAGTTTGCACATCATATAAGTATGAAAGCACCGCATATAAAGAAGTTTGCACATCATATGAGGAAAAAAGCACCGCATATAAAGAAGTTTGCACATCATATAAGTATGAAAGCACCGCATATAACGAAGTTTGCACATCATATAAGTATGAAAGCACCGCATATAACGAAGTTTGCACATCATATAAGTATGAAAGCACCGCATATAAAGAAGTTTGCACATCATATAAGGACAAAAGCACCGCATATAAAGAAGTTTGCACATCATATAAGTACGAAAGCACCGCATATAAAGAAGTTTGCACATCATATAAGTACGAAAGCACCGCATATAAAGAAGTTTGCACATCATATAAGTACGAAAGCACCGCATATAAAGAAGTTTGCACTATAAGTACGAAAGCACCGCATATAAAGAGGTTTGCACATCATATAATAAAAGTTGTCATCTTAAGACAGCTGTGGCGTTCCATACTGAGGTATCTTTCTCCAATACTTCCTCCGGCGCGCAGGTTTCCTGCTGCAGTCTGTCTGACTTTTTGTTCCTATAATGTGTATGTCAGAATTATTGGTATTTTTGTGGGTTTCCCTGGTTTGTATTGTGAGGTTCGAGATTGTGAGGTTAGTTGAGATTAAAGAGAAGAATTCAGTCACGGCCGGAAAAGTCGGTATAGTAAACAGAAGCTAATATTTACTAAGCGTTTTGAACAGAATGATGTGACCTATTTTCAGCTTCATTTGCATGATTTATATATATATATATATATATATATATATATATATATCTATATATATATTTGCAGTATGATTTGGGGGGGTCACTTTTCCCTATGCCTTGCACAATGCTGCGGGTGTCCATGACTGCACCCTCCTCTACTGGTTTATTAGATTTATTAAGTGTTTCTTTCCGTTCTATTTTTTTCACATTGTAATAGATAATAGGCGTTGTTTTGTTGCATTTGTTCTTTTTTTTGTTGTTTGCTTTTTGTTCTTTTTTTTTTTTTAGTTTTGTAAACTGGACCTGTTTGCGTTGTGGGCATTTGGGGGTTTATTATCATGTAACGTTGTAGCTCCACCTCCCACGTGAGCTACGCATCGTGTAAGTATTTTAGGAATATTCTTTGGGAAAGGTTTGAAGAATTTTGTTTCTGCTGTAATTTTCCATACAACAACCCGTTTCATTCTCATGTTTCTCTGTTCGACTTTCGTGAATGAGGCTTTTGAAATTTCTTCACGTAACCACTCATCTGTATTTTTTTTTTCTTCACTTTCCCGTAGTTCACGTTTTGCTCTACATTTTAAAATTGATGTTTTTAAAAGAGTATTTTTTGGTACCTCTAGCTGTTTAGTTAGCATAATATTTCTGTAAATTCGGGTTTATTTTTAAGCGTATAAGCAAACCAGTAAATATATATGGCTTCCCATACTTGGGTAGAGTTTGCTTTTAATTTCATTATCCTCTTTGTATATTTGATATCTTTATTATGTATGGATTTGGTTTATTTATCTCTCCTCTGTTTTTCTCTGTAATGATCTTCTTTCGGCACATAATGCGGTTTCCATTCAATAATTGATGTATAATCGGCTTATCTAGCTCTTTTAATTCTTTGTTTTCACATTTAATAGATTTTTATAATATAATTGATATAACTATACATGTACGCTTTGGCCACTTGTTCCCGCTCCATTATGATTAGTGTAGTTATCGCCCAGCTATCAATGTTTTACTTTAGTTTTTCTCTATGCGTTTGTAATTTTCTAGTATTGATATTTATCCAAAGGTTTTTCCTATGGCCTTAACCTTGTCTTTAATTGGAGGAGGGGGTGGGGATGTTGTTCGGGGTTATTTCCCCTCAAGTTTCCTATTTTCAAAATTTGGGTTTTCTCGTGATTAATTTTTGAGTGAGATGCTTTTCCAGAATTTTCATGGATCTTGCATCCATGATGAAGTTGGTACATTTATCAGCATTCTGGAGTTTGTAAGTTGTGTTTTAGTTTTGGAATTCTTGATATTTTTTTGGTTGTTGCTTTTTTTATGGCTTCAATTCTCGATTTCAATTACGTATACTAGCATTAATAGTAAACATCCTGTCCTTTGGATTTCAAAACTATCCTCCATTTACATGTACTCTAGAAAGCATTTCATTGTACAAGATTTATGGTCCATTTTTCCGAAACCGAATTTCCTGTATAATTGTGTTCCAAATATCAAAGGTTTTTCCTGGTCAAAGAGTATCACGGTACCCGTTTTTTCCAGTTATGTTAAAGCAATCTATTGCTGTCTGAATATATTCAGAATATCGCTTTGAATGTCCCTTCCTCTTTCCATACAGCTTTGGTGGGCGTGTAATTTTTTTTATTCATACTAGAGTTTGTTATCCTGTTTGACAGGATCCTATTAAGTATTTCGTAGTCTACCTTCGGAAAAGGGAGATGGGTTTCTAGTTTTTCTAGTTCATCCCCATCTTCCTTCCCCTTGTAATGTTATCAACTCTTCTCTCGTCTTGTCATCTTCCCCATTCCCCAAAAGATATTATTATACAGTGATTCTAATAATGGTCCCAGCTTCTTGCTGAATTTATGGTAGGAGATAAACATTTCTCATTATTCCCTTTGTTCTATTGTAATTTCAGCTCAATAGATCTCTTGTAGATGATCATTTATATCATCTGCCTCAATTTTCTCTGAAGTATAATGTTTTTTTATAGAATTTCTTTATAAATATTAATATCTCATTTCTTTTGTACCTGTATAATGTTTTACCCCTTAATTTTGTCTGATATTTCTCTCCTCTCCTGCCAAATTCTTCCATTTTACGAAATCCCTCCGCTTTCTCGTAAAATTCTGTAAATTGTCTTGCAGGTACTTTCCTCCAACATTTTTCTCCTCTACAATATCTTTAAAATGTACTTGTGCCCGTGTTTCTCCTCTGCACGTACTGGTTTTTCTAAAAGTCTTTTTATTTATATTTTTTAAATTAATCTTTCTTTTTTTATTCTACAATATCTGATAGTGTTTCTTTTTTTCTGTTTAAATCCATCCCACTTATGAATAATGGGGATATTTTAACCTTCTCCCAAATACGCTGTGGACCATGAAGGAGATGGGCATAGCTCCTCTTTTTATGTATCCAGGGCTTCACATGCTTTTCAAGGGAGAGCTATAGGTCCTTTGACTCACAGGCAGGGATAGGGAGGCCCTCTATTTGCTATCTGTTTTGTTTTTTTGCAATCAAAACCCATAAATAACTATAACATTACAGGTGAAACTCGTTATAACGCGATGCTCGGGGTCTAAAGAATAACATTGCAATCGCGTTAACAAATGTTTCGAAAAACGTCTCCATAGAAAATGGGCATTGAAATTTTAATGTCATCAGTTGTAACTAACCTCGAGATCATATAATATGGATACTAATAAGCGGCTTTTACGATACCAAGTATTTTGGATGTTTAAAATAGAGGTCACCTTGAATTAAAAAATGAGAATTGTGCTGTCATCGCGTTATAAGTGGAATCGACTTATAATGAATCGCGTTATAATGGGTTTTACCTGTACCTGTCAACCGTGTATATTCTAATATAAGCTTAACAAATTAGGTACATAAGAGCATTGACACAGTGGAAAGGGAATTTGGCCCCACCAATTAAGGAGAAAATGATGGTACGATGCCTAAGCTACAAGGTTAACGAGGCTAACGCAGGGTAGTAGAGATAACACTGAATCTAAGGGACTGCCAAAATAAAAAGATCATTATCACAACAAGAACGCTGGGGAAACATTTACACATTACTAACAAGTTACGAGGAAGAAAAATGACACGCAGAACGTGCAAGCTTACAACAGGAACACATCACTTATCTTTACTTATAATATGTGTGTGTTTATTTTCATTTTTCTATCCACACAAATTCTTTTTTGATTTTTTTTCTTTAAGCAAAGCACGCAACAAAAGACTATGGAGGAAAACCACGAGCACATAGAATCCTTTACATCTTTTGGTATAAGTGGAGCTTCCCCCTCCCAGTCACCCATCTTAATTATAGGTGGAAGGCTGTGGGGGGTGCCTACAAATGAAGGATTAACATAACAACTCCGAGAGCAAGAAGACGCACCAGAAGTGAACATTGCTAACTGATGTTCAATCCTATACCTTGCATTGAGTTTTCTTTTCACACGTTGACTCATATGCCACAGGTATAACTATTTTTTTTCCTTTGCCATTGTTAATGATGCTAGCATTTATTTTAAAATTATATGCGTCTGCCTTTTGACCCTTTTTTAGTTATTTGATATTTCTGAACTAATAGTTGAGGGACATTTTAAAAGCCTTGAGCTATTACCTCTGACCTTTTCTGTTAAAAAGCAACTGAAAATAAACTAGAAAGGAAGAGAAGACAGAGTGCTTACTTACCTACAGAGATGAGTGTGACGCAAGAGGGACGAATTATCCTCGCTTACATGCTAGCCAGGTATTAGACCTTTCTTCTATCCCAGCGACCATGGGACCAAGGCCGACGGATGTATTTCAACCTCTCGCAGCCTAAGGGACCAAAGTCGGAAATATTAAGGTTGTTGGGGATGGGAGAGTTTACAGAATGGTGGAAGAGGTAAGCACTTTCTTTTTACAATGGACGAATCCCTCTATATAAGAACGGAGTCTCTATTGAAATTAGAGGAAAGAAAAGAAACGTTCCAGCACCGTCACCTTTCGTCAAAGCACTATGGAAAAGCTGACCAAAGTAAACTTCTCTGGTCTTCTCCTGGATATAACGCTTTTCAAATTAAAGATGAAGGTGGAACATAAATTTGGGATTCAAATACTGAGCGAGAAGATGGACACCTTTTGTGGTTTCCCTATGTTGTAATCGGGAATCAGGCTCCTGCATATGTCGGCGGAGGACGCAAAGAGGTTGCTAGTAGCTTCTCATGGGATTTCTCAAAAAATCTTTGTTATCAATATAGAACTTTCAGCAGGTGTGGCGCAACAGGCCACCCATCCAGAGAATGCACCAACCCGATGTCTCGGGGAAAAATACGCCTAAACTATCAAGAAAACGATTATGAACTTGTCGCTAATCTCCAAGGAGTTTTAGACCTTGAAGGAGACACTGAGCACGGCCACAAAGACTCCATCCCAACTCAGAATGAAAAAGTGACTGAAACTGTAACACTTACCCAGTTAGTCCAAATGTTCAATATGAAGTAGAAGATTTTAACACTTCTCAACAAGCACCCCCAAAAATGACTTAGCTACGAGAATACTAGTTCGAGTGAGATGGAAAAAAAAGCCAAGAAATGTAAAAGAAGCATAAGAAACAACAGGCTATACTAGTCGAGAATTCGACAACACTCAACTTTGTCCTCAAAGAAATCACATTCGAGGAAACCCAACCTCACCAAATACGATTGAGTGAGAGTGAATAGGCTGATAGCCCTCGACAAGTACAAACCAGTGAACCGACTACCATAGAGGAAACAAGCCCTATGAAAGAGTCGGCTTCAAGCGAGGACCCACAGGTAGCCCCACTTGTGCCTCTTGAATTAGAGGAGGGGGAAAATTAAACGATAAATGATCGCAATGAACCAAATGCATTGACTAAAAAAAACCCAGGAAGATAGTGACATAAATCCAGATCATAGTCCTAAGATAGCAATGAGTCCCCCAACGTCCATTATTGTTGAGCTTTCTACTCCCAAACCCCCAGTGAAACGTAAAAGAAATAGATCCATACCAAAGACCCCAACATAACAGGATGTGATTGACTTTATAAAGATGCGTAAAAACAATATGAACAGAATCTGTAAAATTAATAATTAGAAACGAATTAATAGTTATTCTGACTGTTAATAGTAATGGTTAAAATGGGAAAGCTGAACTATTATCTAACCTTGCCAAGGACCGCTCCGGTGGCCAAGTGGTTAGAATGTCCGCATTGGATGCGGAAGGTCATTAATTCGAACTCCGGCAAAGTCGTACTAAAACGGATAAAATGCTACTAACAGCTGCCTCGCTTGGCGCTCAGCATTAAGAAGTTAGTGTTAGGACTGGTCGGCCTGGTGTCAGGATAATGTCACTTGATGGTACATGATACTACATATCTGCGGCATGGTTTAACGCCATTTTCCAACACAAGATATGCTATCTATGGTGACCAATATAATTGGTTGAGGAAGAAACCTGGAAAATCCCGGGAAGAACCACTGACCCACGAGAAACTACTGGCAAACTTTCTCACGTACCCACGTTAGCCGAGCCTAAGACTCGAACACATGCAGACAGAGGTGAAATGGCAATGATCCCTAACGGTGAGCGCTTTAGGCTACTCGGTGCCTCCTGTCTGCGGCGTGATGCCCCAGTGCTAGACATAACTATAAACTGTCACACTGCAGACATCGTAGCGATATGACTGAAACATTGTTAAAGCTTCGTTAAAATCCAACACACACACACACACACACCTTGTTAAGGACAATGACAAATTTTTTTCATCCAGAAAATACATAATGCATCGAAAGCAACAAGATAAAAACTGGATGAGAAATTTGACGCTTCAGTATTTGTAAATGAGCACTCAGTATAATGCAATTCTTGGGTAGCTTTAATCGTACGTGCAGCCAAGCGTTTAAACCTTGGCCTGAAGAAGACTCCCGTGGAAATGCATGGGATACTTTGTCACAGTATTGTACAAATGAACTACTTTAATGTATACCAAAAGTATGACTATAAAGAAAACTAATTTTATAATAAGGCTAACAAAATACATTCAACAATTAATACTTGAACAGTGGTTAATAGGTGATTTTAATTGGGTTGATAACGACTTGGATAGTAGTTCTTGTTGTAGTTGTTGTTGTTGTAGGATTTAACGCCATTTATCAGTACAAGATAGGCTATACATGACGGCCAATATCAATGGTGGAGGAAGAACCCTGGAAAATCCCCGGAAAGAACCACCTACCCACGAGAAGCTACTAGCAAGCTTTCTCAAATACCCACATTGGCCGAACCTGAGACTCTAACTCACGCAGACATAGGTGAGATGGCATTGATCCGTAATGGTGAGCGATTTAGACCACTCGTCTACTAGGGGCCCCCGGCTTAGTTAGAAGTGAAAGCATGATAGAGGCAGATAAAATCACAAGCCCTTATGTTAAAACCTTTTTAAATAAAGATAATTTGTTGGAACACGTTGAGGTCAGGGTCTGTGGAAGATGAATCATACTTATCTGGATGAAAATGGCTTTGTAAGCTTTGTTCATCTTCAACGTTACAACTTAAAATAATGCATGGGGATATATTTGAGTTATAGGAGCATATGAACAAGGAAATAAGAAAATTGCAAACTATTATAGTTCAACTATATAAAAATTACACAGAGATTGGGTAAAGGAGAAGTATATAGAAATAAAAAATAAACAAGGGACGCAAACAGTAGATGATAGAAAGACAGAAAAACAGACGAGACAGATTGTGCATATTATTACACTGAATAAAAGTATGATGATATTTACACTAAGGGGAGATGCATTTATAAGAGAATGGACATTAAAAGGGGTAAGGATGAGAAGATAGATAAAATACGAAATAATAAAATATAAACAAAAAACAGTGATTTTAAGTGAGCTAAATAATATTTTATGGACATGTACATAATACAGAACATTGATCCGAACATTATAGAGAACTACTTTCAGAATACAATTCTGATAGTGATTTCAGATCACGAATAAGAATTATAAAAAAAAAAATTATTCCGTCAGAAGCAACACTAAATACCATCAAAGAATGTACAAAAGGGAAATCTCAGGGACGGGCGGCCTAACTACGGACTTTTACATAAAATTTCCCTAAAAATTGTTGACCTTCTTGATTTGCTGTTATGATTAAACAAATTTTGATTCATACACATAAGTACGATTCTGTTCGAGCTGTTGGATTTGTGGAGCTTGAAACTGCAATAAAAAAAATTCTCAATGTTGTATTAACCTCAAAAATAATGATGAACGATGTTTAATGTCGTCGTTGTTAACTGCCCTTTATCCAGTTAATAGAAATCCCAATCAAATCCCAATCAAACATAAATACAAGTAGCATATTTCAAAACTAAATCTGACAGGGATAATCTTTCAAACTCCAATCTGTCAGGTAGATATTATCGAACGAAATAAGCTTCATCTGTTTCTTGGTGGAATTAATTTGTTTGGTGTTGATGATGCAACATTACAAATATTTGCGAAGTGTATTTCCAAGCACGCAAATAACGACACAATGAACTCATTATTGTATTAAAAGCATTTCGGTTTGGATCACAAACTTGAACGGACTGTTGTATCATCAATGCAATAAAAACTGCGATAAGAAGCACTTCTGTTCACGTTGTTTGTGCGGGTTTAGTAAAAGTGAGTTTTTAACCGAGCATGCTAAGTGCTGTGTAAATATTTAACGTATAACGATGCCATCTGTATCTGAAGAAACTAAAATCCCATCATTCAAAAATTATAACAGAAATTTAACTATTCCATTTACAATCATATTTTTTTTAAAATCTATACTTGTTCCTATTTCATAATATTGTAAGGTAGCTAGTTCACGATTGACAACGCACTCTAAAACACGTTCCAGTTGTTATAGCGTATACAGTTACTTGTACAGTTACTGTAGCGTACTTACTTGTACAGCTGCTGTAGCGTATAAAGTTACCTGTACAGTTGATCCTCGATCGACAGTGCCAGTTAGAATTTACAGAACGTTCAATAATTATGATATTGATCCGGCTGTATGGTTATTAAAAAATTTATTTGTTGAAGCTGTTAAATACAACAGCGTGTTTTAAAAACTATTCCAATAAAATCACAGCAGAAAAAAAAAAGAATTTACCCAAGCAGAAAACTGTCATGTTTGTGATATACCGTTTGCTATGGTAACACCGTCTAAGTTGGATGAGAAAAATGTTTGGGGTCACTGCCATTTGACTAGACAGAATCGTGACAAATGTAATCTGAAATTTGATGCCCCAAATTTTCTTCCCTGTATAGCCCATAATTTAGGAAAATATGTCAGTCATTTTCAACCACTTCAGTGTCCTTGTGGTTAGAGAGTCCGCTTCAGATGCGAGAGGTCGCGGGTTCGAACCCAGGCTAAGTTTTACCAAAGTCTTACAAAAAAAATGGTACTAACAGCTGCCTCGCTTGACGCTCAGTATTAAGAGGTTGTTGTTATAACGGGTCAACATGGTGTCAGGATAATGTGACTGGGTGGGACATCATGCCACCTGTCTGCGGCATGATGCTCTAGTGCTAGTCATCACTAAAAACTCGCACTGCAGACATTGTAGCGATATGACTGAACAAATATTAAAGCTACATTAAATATCTAAACACACATACACACACACACACACACACACGGGTTCATTGTATGATATTATGGCATGGTGATGAAGTAATGGAAATGTATAAATAAACTTAAATTCATGATATTCCAAATAATACTAAAAATTTGTCCTTTTATAAGCCTAAACGACCATTTTGGCAGTAAAGCAGAACTAATGAAGCGAAAAGGAAATTTTCCGTATGAATATCTTATAACATCGAAAGATTTTCGAAAACGTCTTTGCCAGATAAAGATAAGTTCTATTTTACATTAACGTCGTTTGGTATTTCTGATGATGATTATAGATACGCGAAAAGGGTTTGGAGCGAGTTCGGTGTAAATCCTTTGGTGATTATCATTATCTGTATTGGATTACTGATGTGTTGTTACTCGATGATTGTGATGTGTCGAATGTTGAAACGTTTTGAAATCCATGGTTAAATAAATTGTGCTTTCAAGTTAACATAATTGAAGCAGAAAGGTCTGGTGGAAGAGTTAGGTTGCTCTTTGTTTTTATTTTGGACGGTGAGATAGTTTTACGAGTCATATTAACCGGACGTGACATGACGTCTCATGTATTACAAACCCAAACTCCCTGCGATGCACTCCGTTATACTATACTAGGGAGCATACTAAGCAGGGGACTAGACTATTTTTTCCTACCAGCTATCGATTGGATATTGCGGTCAGTTGACCACCCGCCACGTGATCAAAATTCCGAGCAAATTACGAAGTTCGCCGAAGTCTCCATGAAATGGTCTATACCTCCGTATTAGAGGAAGCACTATATGTCCAGCCATTTAATAATAATATTTTGTCATTTAAATCAGTGATAATTAATTTCGTTTCGTTTTTATATTCATTTTGGTCTTGTGATCCTCTCGTGTTTATTTCCTTTGTTAAAACATTCTTCGTTTGCTATTGTTAGAAACTGTTAGTGTTGTGAAACCACTTTCTGTTTTTCTTATGTGTTCTGTCATCCTCTATGACATCTCTTCCCGAGTTTATCCTTGGTTCAAGTTGTTGCCACGATGTTTGAACGTTCAATATTACTTCTGATCTCCCGATATGAAAGTCTTAAATTTATTTTAGAAGTCAGGCTATTCGATCATTGTTCTTTGAACAAGTCGTGGACATGTAAGAACTCGTTCCTGTTGTTGTCAGTTTTGTTTTGTAAAATCCCAAATTTAGTAGTTAGATGCCACTTAGTTCAGTGTAAGATATTTTGTTTCTCAGATGTTTTTGACTGCCTGATTAGCATTCAATGTATTATCTTCCACGGTCTTACGACCTTGAGTGTCATAAATTGTATTTATGAATTGCTTAGTAATAATACCATTCAGTATAACACATCACCTAAAGCAGTAATGCAGTTTTTGATTAATATAAGGATCCTTTAAGTTTTGTTCAATCACTCATATCAGTTATATGGATGTTATATATGTTTTCATTTACTTTTACTTCTTCTTTCATAAAATCGACTTGACCTGAATTTGTTAATGATAAATTTTTTTCATTGTAATTACGTTTTCGTAATTCCCCTACTTACTTTAGTAACATTACTTTAAAAAAGTTGTCGTTTTGGTCTTCTTAAATGTGGAATTTATAATCGCATTGTAAATTGCAACAACTTTTACAGTTGGTCTGGAATGAATAGACATTTTTGTAGATTCTAATCAGTTCCGCTAAATATGGACTGGATTTAGCTATGTCAATTCCACACGAAGTAATTGTGATTGGACCAGAGAGGGACGCATCACGACTCTGCTGCATGTGTACTTCTGTTGTGTCAATGAATTTCTGGAATCATGATGTAGGAGAAATATGAACTTTTTTAATTGAAATTATTACAAAGACGCTTTGGATTATCATATTCATTTCATTTTGAGTGCAATAAGGAGGATGTTATTGCTTGTGGAAATGTAATTGAAATTACAGTACAATGTTGCAGTATTTAATAAAGTTTGATAAACCATGACATAGCTCCTGTAATTCGAATTTGTAGAATTAACTAAGAAAGTACAGCATGAGGAAATTCAAAATGCAAAAATGCAAGTATACTTTTTTGCCATTCTAGGGACCTCAGCTACGTTACTATGTCCTCTGTGACGTCTTTTGCTAGCCTAAATCCAAAACATCGTATAAAGAATGTTAACTTGGAATATTGCAATGCAGATGCAGAATGACATTCCATTAAGGAAGGGGGTATAAAAATTCTTCATCATCTTGGCTTATTGGTTCTAAGGCGTTTACTTTTTTTCTGCGAAAATTTTCAGCAGCATTTTTTAAACCCTCTAATCTAGTACTTTGACTTATAGAATGGTGCGTCCCTGAATAATATGCGACAGCTCTTGGGATCACTATGTTTTTCTATTGTTGTATACCCCGGAGAGCACTGACCATAGTCTGATTCATTCCATTTACAAAATGTTACGAATATTTCTCCTAAATAATTGTTTCAAGGACCAGAACTGAATTTCAATTACGGAAGGCTACTGCATGACATGTGGGAGTGAAGTAAACGAGTTCATATTTTCGAATACAAATACAATAACCTTTTTATTATAGACTCATTTTCCCATTCTACTTAAGGCTTAATGATACAAATATATACTACAAGAAATGAAGTAATTAGATTGATGTTTTATTTCAAAAATGAATACACTACCAAAGAATCATAAAAACAATATTAATGCGCACATAGTGACCTTTGAACTTCGTCTTGCGCTCGACAGTAGTTTCAAAAACATCGGTCGTTTGGGTCTACTTAAAACTGAAATTTAAGGTAATATTGTGAATGAATGCGCATAGGTTTTGTTTCTATGTTGATCCAACTAATTCTGCTTTTCTGATTATGATGGGATGGATTATTGGGTGATTCAGTGCATTAAAGAAAAGGTATTTCAGCTGGAAATGTTCTCGAAATTCAAGTACAGTTTCAGTGTTTAACAAATTTTGCAGGATGTCGGTCAGGTTTGAAGAACTAAGAAAGTACATTTTGAGGAAATTCAAGATGCATACATGTAAGCATATTTATTACCATTCTCATTACCAACTAAAGAAAACATGATTATGCCCTGTTGTTTGCATGCTTATGCTCTGTTGTTTGCATATCATACGGTATGTGCCTTCTATCGCAAGCCTAAAATTGAAAATAGTTACACGGGGTAAATTGAAAAGCACCGTTGTGCGACAGTCTACTTAGCTAGCGAAAATAAGAATTCTTCATTGTCTTCGCTTATTGGATCTGAGACTCTTAGTTTCCTACCAAAATTTTCAGCTGCATTTTTTCTCGAATCTAGTATTTTGACAGACTTGTAAAATGGTGCGTCTCTAACACATATACAATAGACCATGGTCGTAGTTTGATTTTCTATGTTATATTTTTAGACCATAAAGATCACTGGTCATAGTCTAAACTATTTTATTTGCGAAAATATACAAATATTCTTCTAAATATCTGTTTCAATGGTTAGAACGGTATTTTCAATTACTGCGTCTCCCACGTTTCTTGTTGACATTGCGAATATATCGTTCATTCGTTTGCTTGTTTGAAACTTTCATTTCTGATTCAGTGAACATGTCCACATGATTATCTTTGTCATCTTAACTCTAAAATGGACGAAACAGCTTGATTAGTTTATACAAACAAATCTAATCAACTAATACTAAAGCGTTTACTAAATGTGTGTACATGATTTGTTTGAGAAGTAGTTCCTAATATACCGTACTATTTTTAGGCACACGTTTCGTGCATGCGCGTGCACTATCAAGCAGAGGCGTAGCTATGATAATTTTGCGCCCGGAGACGAACTATAAAATTGGCGCCCCAGCTCCCTCCCCGTTTAATCACATTTTTATATTTTACTTATTATAATGTAACGTTGTAAGCCTCATTTTGGCGCCCTGTACCTTGGCGCCCGGGGACATATGTACTCCCCTGCCCCACCCTAGCTATGCCTCTGTATCAAGGTGTTCAGTATCGTACAATAATGTACTATTCTGACAATGTAATGTTAACGGAGACAGATGAGCATATAATCATTGTTGTCAATTATGCAAGAAACAGGTAACTTATATTAAATATTATTACGCTGCGGGCAATACGTTATTATAGCGTTAGTATAATAAAATTAGTATTCCGTCAATATGTAACTTTTGCCTTATGAAGGAAAAGAAACTAGTAATTTAAGTCGTAATAGTACGTATTGGAGCAACAGTACAAAACCAGTCATCTTTCTTGAGTGCTAATCCTTGGAGTTAATGACCAATGGTATCAGAACATCGATATGGCAGTAATATTTCCAGAAATAGGGGTGAGCTGCGAAAAGCAGGCTAAAATACAAAAATGGAACACAAACATTGTGCCTTAGAATAAAATAAAATAAAATAGAAACAGAAACGAAGCGGCATGGGTAACCCTGCATTACCGTATGATGCTCGCGGTCGAGAATCATCGTCATTACCCCTCTGCCGTTAAAAAAACGTAATGCACGGACACACAAAAAATCATGCAGCATTAAAATGTATTTCATTTTTTTAAAACAGCTTTTCCTTCAATCTAGTTATCAGTATTTAAATGGCAACCTATCGATCATATTCAATGCTATAATTATTTCATTTTTATAATCTATCTCAATTTAGTCTGTTTTAATTGCTTTGACTTTTCAATATAAATTGTAGCTTAAAATTTGCACCACACTTCGACTTATTCATACTTTCCACTCTTCAGTAAATCTTCTTAAATATAGTCTCGTGAATATACAGTATTTGTGTTTCTGTCTGTATGTGTGCTCTGTCATTAACTCTGCAGGCGAACACCTGAAAACTTATGTCAACTATCGGAGTGGTTTGTCAATATAAAGGGAAACCGGGCCCATGGTGTTTGCTTTTGCACAGCTAACAACTAAAAGGTATAACGGTACCAATTGTACAACCCCAGGTGGGCGGAACTTAAGGTGTAGGGAACATTGCATTTAGAAATAAACGACAAAACTAGCTGTGATTGGTGCATTATGTAAGAGTTGTACTTTCTGTTAGGCTTTTTAAAAATGTTGAGCCTCTTGGCAACATGTGAAATTATGTTAATTCCAATCTAGATCACATTTTGTATTTTTTAAGATTTTTTAAAAATGTGGTACACATGACTGAAAATGTGTCCGGTGTAACTAGATAACTCTTACCCCCTGTCTAGTTCCAGCAGAGTTATCTCTCTTAAATGAAATGAAGTACCTATTTTCGATGTTATCAAATTAACAATCTAACATTGTTCTTTGTGACAGTGTGTGACATGCATGCTGAGGTAGGATAGAAAATATATTTATTTCGCAAAACATTAGCATTGCAGTCTATGGAAAAGCAATTGGTACCGTGATACCAAAAATCAACCAGCGTTAATAAAACGACTGCTCAGTTGCAAAGGTCATTTGCTGTAACCGTAGCACGGTCTGGCTTGTGCATGTTAACTGTAGTAAGGTGAGATCGAATACGCTCTGAATTTTTCTATGTGAGTTTATAAATTTCTCGAGTGTCAAATTCTAAGTTTTCAGTGCGTAGCTGCATGTGAGAAAAGCGAATACTCGTTTTCGGCATCTGCAAGGGTTACCTCCCATTGTAACCTTGCAAATAAGGTGAAGGACGCACCAACAGCTGGTGAGATAAGGTCTTTCTAATTCGTAAGTATTTTGAGGAGTCTTGTATAAAAGTGAGACAAAGAATTACAACAGTATTGCTAGTACAAAAGGCAGAATATGATGCATTCGTAGGCACAACAAAAAACCTGTTCGTTTGTATGCTAAACTGCCTGTCAAATGGAGTTTTCACTATTCTTGATATAACCTCCGTGACCAGAAGTAGGGCATAGGGGCTCGTATCGTTGCTGACATTTTATCTATCCTACATGTACTATATAGTTATTGTGCAGTATATGTATGACAGGTAAATTGTCAGCAACGATACGAGCCCTTGTGGAGTGGAGCCCCTAAATAAACGAAAAAGCTTTTCGTGCCAGTCTTGCACATGAGACTGTGCACGAAAAGCCTTTTCTTTTTGTTTTTAGTTTTTACAGAACGAGGGATACTTATCAAAGTCACTATTATAGCCTTTAAAATGAATTTGGAGAAGTCTTTACAGTTTGTGCAGTTTATAAAAAAATCTGAAACGTGTGAAATTTATGCTGTCAACAGTTATTTTATTGTTTACATTTCACTTGTCTACCATTGATTATTTGCATATAGTATATAAATAATGGTCCACAGATCATGCTATTTTTCATATCAACCATTTCTTTTTAACACAAGATAATGAAAACAGTGTTCAGTTAGCTGCATGTTGTAAATATGCATTAAATATGTATATAATTCTGTGTGTGTATATATATATATATATATATATATATATATATATATATATATATATATATATATATATATATATATATATATATACACTAGCAATTATGAGAACTATTATAGGACTTTCCACTAGTATGTAAGAAGGCACTTCCTACAGGAGAAAAAATAGTGGTTCAAGAGAAGAACTTTGTGAAGTATATGAAACTTAAGAACTGTTTTAATAAGATGAAGTTAAAGCTTCATAACAGTCACCCTTAAATTAAAGTCATTTGGTTAAAATGGCCATTATAAGTTCTCACTGGCAATTTTCCTATATGAATAGTGTTTATGTACAGTCATGTGCTTTGTGCAGTCAGTGGGCAGGTGTTTCCTCTCCAAACTGATTTATCATTGAATCATGATGAAGGCATTGTGTATTTGTAGATAAAGGTATATCATGTGAATCAATATGCGAACATTTTTCACCTTGCTTTTACAAATCATACCTCAACATTGTCAGTGCAAATTTCAAAAGTTAGGAAGTTTTTATCACTAGTGTATAGAGTTAAAGAAATTTGATTGGATGATGGGAAAAGTACTGGTGCTGTTGCAGCAGAAATAGAAGTCTTCTTTTGTATCAGGTATAAATTGGTATCTTTATCCATTTACAAGTGGGTTAAAGCAATCTCTGATGAGAAAGGTTAACGTGTGGGAAATATAAGTGTTATTTTTTTTATTAGGGTTAAATTATTTGTTTGTAAATTTTATTCTATCCTGGATAAATAATAATAATAATAATAATAATAATAATAATAATAATAGTTGGTGCATAGGTTTTGTTTAAAGATCAATTTTATAAGGTGAACCTGTTGGCAGAGGTCACCTGTGTACAAAAAAGACAACTGTTGACATGTTGGACTGTAAATGATTGCATACTTGCTAAGAATCTACCATCAGATCTATTTTCATAATTGTCAGTAGTTGTGAAGTGTAGCATAACATGTTAAGAGCGAGTGACCCCGCTATTAAAATTTTTTCAACTGAACTCTGTATCCAGGTGGCAAGTATAATTCATTTTCTATTGTTCCATTGAATGAAATCCATTTAAGTGCTGACTTTAGTGTTAATCCCTCTAAGAACAGAACACCAGTGCATTTAGATGTTGTTGCCCTTGGATTTGAATTGCTGAAACATACATTGAGAGCAGCATCACCCCAAGGCAAGGAAAACCATTTCTTAATCTTTCTGCAAGATTTATACAAGTGAAATCTGATTAATGCTTGACCAGGAGTTACATATAATTGGTTAATACATGTTGCTGTTGCCTTAGGGTGATGCTGCTTTCCACACGTTCATCATTTGCTCAAATGCAAGGCAACATGTACTATTCCCAGTGTTTAATTTTTGAGTGATCTAAGTAGTAGTGAAAAATTATCAGTCACCACTGGCAGATGACCCGTCCTTGCTTGCATACAAGTTGTTGTCATAACACTAACATCTTGTCAGTGGATACAGAGTTTTTAATTGTTATGCACACTTCTAAAAATAATTTTGATGGATACTATTAAAGGTGTAGATAATATGTAAATATGCACAAGATTGTTGCACTATGGTGATATCATTTGGTCCTTGACCATTATGGAGTTTTACATTGGCAGTTGAGCACTTAATTGGGTCAAGTAAAGCTGATTTCAGGGTCTAACTATTACCAAGGAAGAAGGTTGTGCATGTTTTGTCCAGTAGGTGGTTTTCTTGTTTTGACTGAATAGATGACCTTTAATTTTATTTATACTGGATGTCACCTCTTGGTTGGCCTCATCTAAAAATGTCCACACTCTTTAGGACTGTGTTTTATTTTCATCTGTTTCTACAAAGTATTGATCATGTATGTTATCAAACCTAGTTAAGCTGATTGTAAAGGAATTAGGTTAAGTTGCATTGGTCAGATTTTACTATATACATGTAGGTTAAGGCTACTGTTAATTGTTGTTGCCTTATCATTATGTCAATAAAAAAAACTGCTTATCCACATGTGCCTTTGGCATTTTACTTCAATAAGCATTATACTTTAAGCCATCCATGATGTTTGAAGCACTTGTGTTTTATTATATATGATGTTTAGTGGAATAGAGTCAAGATTTTGGGTGATTATGAAATGTGTGCTTTTCCAGATGGCAACTTTACATGCTTTCTTTAATGCCAAATGAGAGACTACAGATGAGCCTGACACCAACTGCATGTAAACCAGATTGAGAACCTCATGATTCCCCCAAGGACTTGTAATGTAATAAGTAATAAATTTTGAACTCCAATATGAAGTCAGTCCTACTGTATGGAGCAGAGACCTGTAGAACAACAATAAAGAGAGTCCAGACTTTTATCAAGAGTTGCCTGCCTAAAAAAAATTCTCCAGATCCATTTGCCGGACACCATCAGCAATGTCAACATGAAGCAGAGAACTTTTCAGCTTCCAGTAGAGGATGAGATCATGAGCAGAAGGTGGTGTTGGATAGGACACTCTACATAAGCCACCAACTAACATTACCAGACAGGCATTGAGGTGGAACCCTCAAGGCAAGCAGAAAAGGGTTGGACCAAGAAACACTTGGTGACGTGACCTTGAGGCAGACATCACTAAGCTGTGTCACACCTGGAGTCAGCTGGAGGGGATGGCACAGGACAGAAGTCTCTGGCGATCATTTGTGAGCAGCATATATTTCAGTTTATTTCAGAACCTGGATGCTACAGCTGTATGTAGCGACAATACTATGAACATGACCTTGCAATTAGCTATACTGGCTGTACTGAAAAGATATATATATATATATATATATATATATATATATATATATATATATATATATATATATATATATAGGAACCTCACTCAGACATAAGAAATATATCAGTTGAAGAAACTAATCAACCTGTATAATTTCATCTGGTTTACAATAGTAACAAAACCAGTCAGGAATGGGGGGATTAGGACATCCCAGCTGACAGGAGGATTCGCTTACACATTCAAACTATCATGTTTCACTACAGATGTGCCATATATTCTTGGAAGATTGGCTTTCCTATACTGGTATTTAGTCAATTTAAAATAAGCAATTAAAAGATACCCTTTTTCCTTTTTTGTTGCTGTCTTTTTTCCTGTTGTCCTTCTAGTACTGGTCATCCTGACCACAAATATATTTATACATTGTTTACTTTTGCTTACATGACTACAGTTCATTTTATCAATACAATCAATAATTCCTTATGCTGAACTTATTCATCTGAAGCAACTGTCGCATGCTTTACCACAAGTGCTTGTTTCTTCAATTGACCACTGAGGAAGCTTAATACTAAACCATGGGCTTTAGGTATGTCAAGCCATAGATAAAAGATATTGCTGCCATATTTTAGTGTGTTGATAAAAGATGAACACTTCAGAAGTCTCGTTTCTTTGGTTGTTCATCCAGAAGGGATGGTAGTATGGATGTAATTACTTATAAAGTTAAGGAGATGCTAAGACATAAGGATTACAGGTTGTACAAATTCTTTTCGCAACCACTTGTTCAGGACATTGATTTGTCTTGATTTTCAAGTTAAAATTTTCTTCATTTATCTGAACCGCTTCAGTGGTCTAGTGGTTAGAGCCTCCTCCTCAGATGAGATAGGTCGTGGGTTCGATCCCTGGTCGAGTCATACCATAGACTTACCAAAATGGTCCTTACAGCTTCCTCACTTGCCACTAAGCATTAAGAGGTTAGTGTTAGGACTGGTTGGCCTGGTGTCATGATAATGTGACTGGGTGGGACATCATGCTATATGTCTGCAGCATTTTGCCATAGTGCTAGTCATTAGTATAAACTGTCACACTGCAGACATTGTAGCAATATGTCTGAAAATTTATTAAAGCTATGTTAAAAATCTTAATCACATCACATCATTTTTCTGTGTATAGTTAACCAAATTGCTATCCAAGGGCATAATGGGTCAGGGCTGAGCAAATCCCATAGCCTGACGTCCAGGACTAGTAATTTGTGAAGTCGAACAAATTAAATTTTCCAAGTCGTTAGTCCTGGACAAGTGCATTTTTAAAAGGTCAGGCTAGTCCTTATTTTCTGCTTTAATGATTATATCTACCTTTATTTGGCCAATCATGCCCTCCAAGTGTTCTGAATACTTAATTCTAGCATCCTGTTACTGCTTGAATTCATATTGGGGTAAGTGACCAAATAATCAGCAAATCAAAACACATCAAACAAAAGAAAGCTAGTATGATCAATTAGCAGTGTTGTAAATATTATGTGACTTTCTTTTATATGGTTGATTTGTTTTCCCCATAGCAACATTAAAAATGGCTAATTGTTGATATCACATGACAGTTTGTACCCTGAAGTCATTGACATGTTGGTCACAATATTTGTGTAGTCATGTGACTCGGAATGAAAATGGCGAGTTCCATGCCAAATTTCAAATGCTATTGTTTTGGCTAGTCTGTCAGCAGATTAATGCTAAAACGGATGCTATACTTGCAATATCTGAGAAAATAAATCATATTCCTATCCATTTCATGCAGGTATATATCGATGAAAGGTTGTTTAAGTTTGCTAGGCTGGTTAGTAAGTGGCTACCCTATGCAGACACCAAATGACCTCATTTTAATACCCCATCATAAATGTCCAAATATCAAAAATGGGGTGGCAAGGGTTAGAGACAACTTGGACTAGATCATAATGAGCGACCCACTATGATTTTAATCCAGTGAGTCGGTGTAATTAAATTAATGATAGGTATTTTATGGACATCAGTGTCTATTTTATTTTATGAATTGATTAAATGACAGTAATGATTCTTTAATTTACAATTGATTATACAGATGATTAACTCCCACTTGCGATATTGTGTTTGAAGCAAAACAAATAGGCTAAATAATGAGCAGTTTAGTTCATATTTAAAAGAGAAAATTGTTGTTATGTAGAAAATTGTTGTTATGTAGAAGTAGTTATCAAGCAAGCTGATAGATACTCTGTGGATAAAATGAGTTTGCTAAACTATTTTCATAAGGAAGGTTCTAATGGCGATTAGAAGAAGATAAATTTGTTTAAAAATGGACTGATAAAGCATAAGAACGTTGAGTGTGCGGTAGCTATTTCTCAAAAAGAGATACAAGCAATAATCTGTGATGGCAAAAAATTGTCAAGTATGATACTACTAAGAGACAGAGAAATTTTCAGCTGCTTTGAATTGATTGTTATCCCTGGCTTGAATATATTGACTCAGAAGGAGAGATGTTTTGCAGTAAGTGCAAACAATATCCAAAACTGGCACACATAGAAAATTCACCTAGATAAACATTTTTGCAAATGGACCAGAGCTTGAGGAATTTAACCAAGACACAGCTATTCACTGCTGACTTAGTGCTAATGCAGGAAAACAGACAAAATAATGGACATGTATTCAAATCCATCAGCTAAAACATATACATGAACCTGAAGAAGCCAAATGTATAACAACAAACAGTTTTGAAAAATTAAATTCTTTTAAGAAATAATTATGTTGTATATTATTTTGTTTGTTTTTTCTATAGATTAGGTACATACATGTCATGAAATCTCATTAAGTGATGATACCATTTTGGGACCAGTGAAAAGTTAGGTGGGACAAGGGAAGAGAAAGATGGGACAAGTGGTTTAAAAAAAATTTGCTCAGCCTTGTGGGTAATTATGTGGATATGACTGAATTGTATTCTGCATTTGTAGATACTTGCTTATAAATGGAAGTGTAATATTGCAGTGTCTTTGTGTGTTTTGCTGTCATATATGCATGAAGTTGATAATTTATTAGAATGGTCAACCTGTTGGTTCTTTAAATTTGCAAATGATCTCTTCTTTAATTTTTGATAAAATAGGCTATATTTATGTTATTAATTTGTAAATACTGATACAAAAATTGGAGGAATAAATAATAATAGGTATCATTAGAGTTTCCCTTTATGCACATTTGTGCATCAGTGACGCACACTGGAGAAATTGTGACACACACAGTTTTTTGCCATGTGTTTTTCTCAAAGGATTTGCAAAATGCAGTCAGGAATTATTTAATATCCAATACATTGGAATATGGATGGAATCGTGTATACATCAATCTCAGGCACAGTCTGGTTTCCTATTTCATATGCTACCTGCATTGCACTCTGCTTTATGGAGCATATGAAGCAGAGAACCAGACTAGCATAGGTTTCACTGGATAGTTTCGTATTTTGACACCCATATTTTTTAAGGTATAAGGTATGAGCCTAATTATCACAACCCTAGCATTTATAAATTCACATACAACCTAAATCTGTAATGTGGTTTGCATTTTTATTGAGTCAGGCTTGAAAATGGGTTGGCTTGTTGATGTCTACCTATCACAGTTGGATTAGCATTGGAGATCAAATGCATAACTTGGGCTGTAAATGAGCAGCTGACTTGGCTTCTGTATTTACATGTGTCTGCTAAAGAGGTAAATATCTAAAAATCTACATGGTTATGGGGTGATGAAAGGTATGTTAATTTGTTATAGTACTAGTGAACTTTAAAGATTAATAATGTGTACATACTGATTCTTTGAGCCACCTTGTCTCAGGGAATGTTCAAAATAGCTCTTTTCTGTCAAAAATGAAGGTAAAAGAGAGGAGTTGGTGGCAGTATCAGTTTAGTATAAAGCCACCTGTTGCATAAGGAAATAACCATAATACCTCAGTCAAAATCTTACAAGCATGCTTTCAACAAAAATCAGTCATTAGTTTTTATTTGTATCTTTAATGTAATATTATAATAATTTTTCTGCATTAGGTCATCATTGGATGAAAATTTGTCCAAAAACTCTCCAGATAGACCATAGGAAATATTATGACAGGGTAGCTTTCCCTAATCTTTTGAGCTGTCACACCATTCCATCAAGCTCTGGTGGCACTCACCAGTTATTATGTACTTTTAAGAGAGTGATGTATGTAAGGTGGAGTTGTTTACATTTAAAACATGCACAGTGGAGAGAATATTGTTATATGTCTATGATACTTTCATGTATTGTAGCTCACATTTCTTTGGATATTGTACTTTTAGAAATTGTAAATGATTTTAGCACACTGCTAACAAAAATGACTGCTACCTTGTGCTCCAAAACTCAACCTGAATTTGTCTAAAATACACAAACTGTGGCAACTATTAAAATAGGGAAAATGAATTTTGCCAAACTAGACAATACTAGCTTCTGAAAATGCAATGAATGAATTACCAAATATATAAAATGTAAAAATGTTATTATTTTTTTTTACAATTTACGTCTGAAGTGAAAATGAGCAAGTGGAGCTAGCACTTTTTGAAAGATGCACATCTGAAGTAAGGCCAAGCTGTATACTCTATAACCCATATTACACCTGTCAATCATACACCAAAAATAAAGGGAATAAAAGGTTTTATTTGCAAAACCTAAGATATACAAAGTCTTTTTTAAATAGCCATTATAACTAGGGAGGAAACCTGGGAAAATTCTTTTTCTTTGGAATTCTAACCCTATGCTAAATATGAAAAGTAGAGCACAAATTCAGCAAGATGTCTTCCAGATGTTGAATCTCAATGCTATTTGCAATAAAATGTGATCTCCAAACTAAAATGGCATGCACTAAAAATCATTAGCGAAGAAAGTGATAGAATCTGAACAAGAAAGAGTAACTGCAGATCTGACTTTAATGAACAATGGAGAAAATAATTAACGACTGGAATATGACACATCCATTGGGATCACTGGTGTGACTTCTGATCTCGTGATTATGAAGACTGCACAAGTGAATAATCATTACATAACAGCATTTAAGAATTTTAAAAAAATATCTTTTGAACACATTATTACCTTTGACATTCTTTCAGAACAAAGAAATAAGTAAAATTGCAGAGACAAATCCGTTATTTGGATTACAAATTCAGGGGGTTGTTGCAGATTTTGTTAACTTTGCTGCAAAGAAAAAAAACTCTAAATGTTCAGGTGTAACTTAATAAAGAGAAGATAAATCATTAGCCTCTTTGAGTCTTGGATAAATGTGTTCTAGGATGAAGTACAATAAAACTGATGATAGTACACATTTACGACAGGCAGTAAATTAACTCATTTGGTTAAAAAAGATTTATATGGATGTTTCTATTGGCTTATATATAATCTGTTGGTCTATAATATTGCTACAAAAAGATTATAGAGACTGTTAAAAGTACGACTTTAAGCTTGAAGAGAAATGAACCAATAAAATTATTCTTTGAAAAGATAATGCATTTGTGTTAATTGTATGTGTTGGTTTATTTGTATTTTAGAAAGGGAGAGTATTGTTGTGCAAGTTGCAATATCCAGTTTCAGCTGAAACAGTGTGCATCAGATGAAAATTTTTTAGTACATTTTTGACCCCCACATTTTTTATTTGAAGACTTGTTCTGACACCAAAGTTTTTTTCAACCTCAGTTTTACACCCCTGTGGGATACACTGTATTTTCATGATTGTATTGTTCAGTCATTACTTGTACATGGTTTCTTTGTAGTGAGTACCACTGATGGTATAAGATGCTTGGACGAAAGCCTCGCCTTCTGTATAACATCTGTCAGAGTTTGTACCATAATTCACACCAAAACAAGGCAACAGTAGCAGCAGCAACAGATGTGAAACCATTTTTTTACCAAGATATTTTGGATCAAAAAAAGAAACCAGATGTTCCATGGAAAAAATTGACAGGTAAATCAGTAAATTGACATAATTAATTGTAAGTGAAACTCGTCTCTTTTTTGATGAAACATTTACCTTCTCTACCCTTTGGACATTTTAAACTTTCAGACACTTTTTGTCAAACAGCAATATTTTTATTTTCCTTAAATTTTCAGACATTCCTTGAAATTAATTTTATTCTTGATATTTTAATTATTGACACCATTAAATATGACAAATGCTGTATTTTCCCGCTTATATCCCAAAGATGTAGATAATCTGCACCCTCATATAGCCCCTGGGTTTTTGGTTTTGGTGTAAAAAAAATTGTTGGCATAACCCACACCTTTGTATAACCCGCAACCATATATTCTTTGAACTTTTTTGTGTATGTTTACATTGTCTACCATTACTGTTTATAGAAGAACCGAATTCGTCAATGCTCAAATGTGGATGATAAACAATACTACAACTACTACATTTTCACTCACCTGCTCAACATCCAGATTTGTATTTATGCTATCAAGTCAGTCAGCCCTGGTCTATATTCATCCCTCTGCATCAGTTCAAGTTAGTCACCCTGCCTCCACTAGATTCCATCAAACTGAAGGCCAAACTCATGGCAACATAGAAACACATTGATGATTTTAAAGGAGGAGTGCATTAGGTATATAAATTTATGAAGAGGAACCAATTTTCACTCAGAATACAAACGACCGCAGCCAACATTTACCTGAGAATTGGGAGAAGATGGATGATGTTTGTGAATTCATCGCCAGGGAAATTCAGAAGCTTAACCATCCCCATTCTGCCATTATTAATATGGACAAAGTACTGATGTGTTTGACATTCTGGCAACAAGGTCGGTGGATGAAGTCGTGCTAAAACCATTAAAGTGGCAACAACCGGGCACAAAAAAAACTCTTTCACGTTTGTACTGGCTTGTGTTGCAAATGGAGTGAATATTAAACCTTTGGTATGTTTTCAAACAATATATTGAAATATTATTATGTGTGAAATATTTGTGATATAGCCTGCACCCTTAAATAACCCGCACCCCTCCTTTGAGGGGTTTGTAAAATATTGTATAACCCACTGGATATATGCAAGAAAATATGGTAATAGTTTGCATGAAGAAACGAAATGGTAATTTGATTCGTTTTATTTCCAGGTATTTAAAAACATAAAAACATGGCAACATATGCTGCATATAAAAGACTTAAGACTTGCCATGTTATCAGACATAGTTTTACTTCTATATGTGTGCAGTTAAACCTGTTCTAATGGTACTTGGTAGTCACCTGTTCACAAATGCCATTCTCATTTCCCCTGACAAATTTTTCATATGTAAATGTCCTGTATAAGTACATGCATTATTGATTATGGATTGTCCACTCATTCAGATGGACATTAACAGAGGAAAAATGGACTGTTTCCATTATTAATAGTTGATGCCTGCTCAGTCTGGTAGATTTTCTCTAAGTCTAGTGGAAATCTACTTAATCTGGTGGAAGTCCATCATGGATTTTATTGCAGCCATTGTGTGTTTTATTGAACATCTCACTGATTCTATTGTATTCACTCCACAAGTCACTATAGTAAAAAAAATGGATGGGAGAAATCCTGACACTACACCTGAGGATAGTAGGTGACTATTTCATACATTTACATGTACATACATTGGCAACATATTTTGGGGTATTTATCATACATTTACATGTACATACATTGGCAACATATTTTGGGGTATTTATCATACATTTACATGTACATACATTGGCAACATATTTTGGGGTATTTATCAGTGTTCTAGCTAGGAATGCATAAAGATGAACTTGCTTAACACAGAAAAAAGTATGAAGTTGTAAATTTTTTGAACATCTTCCCACTCATGTAAAAGACAGAGCATAATCATAAAAATTGCATGGCTACAACACTCCTGCCCCCCCCCATGTTGATTGCATGTGTATGTGCCTGTTAGAATATTCCAGAGCAGAAATTTACATTTTGTTCTGTGTGGTGTTACTGGTTATTAATTGGTAATAGTTGCCCTTTTATATATTACTATTTCTAAGACCCAGTTTACAGAAATTATTGAAATTGGTATATATGTACAGATAAAATTCTGAAAGAGATTACAAATGAATACCATACTATTTAGATTGTGCTTGTGCAATCAAGTAAATCTTATGACATGTATGTCATAATACTTCCCAAAGTTTATTCAACATTGTACATAAAGCAAAAAATGATAGACCAGCTATGCTACAGAAAGGTTCTTCTGTCCTTGTACCCTTAAACTTTGAAAATAACATTGTTTTTGAGCTATTGAGAATTTTTTAAATGCATAGAATTATATGCACTCTTTTGTCTGTAGTGCTCTATCATTGACTGTTCATATTATGGACAAAGTGATTTTAAAAAGGGGTTCTGTCGTCACCTTTTTCACGAATCTACATGCATTACCTGGTACTAGCAGAGAACTTTGAAGTCAGCTGTTATTCCTGTTACTGTGGCTACTTACCTAGAGTCAACAGTAGTTGCTACATTTTTCAGGCACTACTAATGCTAGAAGAATGAAATTGATGATGAGTTTCAAGAATATTCATTCCGAGTAAGAACATCCATCTTAGACTGTCTCAATTTAAAAAATAAGTGTTCTGGTTGGTCGACCAGCCTTATTTCTCATTGAGGACCCTATCAATTTTCTCCCATAGTTAAAAAAGAAGAAATGCAAAAATTCCTTATATATATATATATAAAGTAAATCTATTCTAATTTTTAAACCAATGTAAGAGGAAATATACTTTATTTCTTGCAAAAGGAATGTCACTATGATTAGTTTTTCACACTTCACTGACTTGGGTTCAGTTTGTGCTTTTTCCACAAGTGCTTGAATCATCTCACTAGATGATTCTACACCTTTGCAACAGATATAGGTCTCTGTGGCCTTCATTATACATTCTACTGGTTTATGTTTTAGTGTCAGTATTGAGTTTAATTCCACATTTTTCCTGCATCCTATTTATATGCTTTCATGTCTTTAATTATGAAACTCGATGGTAGGTTGCATCTTGGTGAGTACAAAGTAAGCCACTGTGATTAATATTTTACACCACACTTTTTTCAATTGCTGTGTTTTACCCATTCATGCTAGAATCAATACTAGATGATTGTATATATTAATATCACACCTGTGATTGTGACCTACATACACATTTTATAGACTTCATTTTTTGTTTTGATGAAACTTGGTGAGAGGATGCATCTTGATGACCACTACTCATTCATTGCAGAAACATGTCATTATAGCCCATATTCTACACTAAATGAGTGCTCAAAAATCCATTATCCATTACCTGGGGCCCCTTTTAATTGGACATTAGGCCCCTCCTATATTCTAAGTAAGGTGCCAGACTTGTCGAAAAAATCTAATTTACCTGAGAAGACTTCAATCACATTAATGCAATGAGGAAATTTATTTTCAAGATGTTGACTTGCCAAAACATGGCATGACATGCTAAAAACACGATATTTACTTTCAAAATCCCTGACATGGACATGTTTAGAAAAATATGATTGGTAGTAATCTTAGAAAATAGAACAGTCTTCATGCAGTTTAAATAAAGGCAATTAAATGGCAAAGCAGTTGGTTATAAACAATCCATTTCATGTATTATGTAACTGGCTCACAGTAGTTAGTGTGCTATTATGATTGCCTTGAATGTGAATGTTTAAGCCATCTGTATTAAAGATTATTGACAAGTCATTGAACAGTGGCAATGCTTCTTTCAAGTCAGATTTTATCCCATATATATATATATATATATATATATATATATATATATATATATATATATATATATATATATATATATATATATATATATACAAAGGAATGCATGATTATTTCAGTTATAAATAGTGTTCAGGTGTTGTTTATATTTGAAGGCAACTTATGAAGCAAATCAAGCAAAACTAAATTTTGGAACTCTTTGTTGATAGAATTTTACTGTGTGAAGCTTGCCAGCAAGAAAAAAAAGGGTGGGGGCATTTAATTCTTTGCATATATGGCAAACAAAATATCAACAAACACCATTCCTATGTGTACCATGTCTGTCAATAGGAACACCACCTATCAGTAACATTTGACAAACTGAATTGAATATTCTGATTAGTTCTCTTTTTTGTTTGACATCTTAACCTTTTTTAAAATACTATTAATTGACCTATGCTTTTCATATTGATTTTAGCCATGAAGTTAGACTGTTTAAAAGACAATTATAAACTCATGCTTGTAGTTGCACAGTTGATTTGTGTTGATAAAGAGTTACCACCCACACTGGACAGAGGTGTTTAATTGTAATCCAAGCCTGTGAAATTTGAGTCAGAACATGAGCTTTTTTAATAGTGACTAGTCTGGGGCTTATGTCTGAAAAAAAATTCTTTGAGCACTGTTTGCTGAATTGGGTTAAAATTGTGTCTGATCTTCATTTCTGCTAATGCTAGAAGTGTGAAATTGATGGGGACACGCATCTCTATTAGTAGTACACTCTAACAGCAAAATATTTTCTTTTTGGTTAGAATTTCACATTTAGCTTGTGACCAGGTTTTTTGCATGGTGTTAAAAGAGGGCTCTGCATCCTTTCTTTCATGCTTCATTGACTGTCATATATTGGCTACTTTGTTTATGTTCATATCATGAAACCTGGTAATTGGATGCACATACACAACATAATAACATGCATTTTATGCTTTGCTAATGTACAGATAATTGTTTGTGTTTAGCCCCTGACCTCATAGATTTATCCTTATTGCATTGTGTATATATTCCATTATATCCAGTGCAGTTGGAAGCTGGAGTAAATAGGTCCATTCAGTAGTAAAATTTTCCATGTAAATAGGTTCATTCAGTGGTAAAATTTTCCATCAATGCATGATGTTATGGCAGATGAGGATCTTTTATTGCTTGCATTTGTATTTGACCTATAAGCGGTTCTGATTGGTAGGTTAGAGAGATTAAGATTTATACTTCCATTTCATCAAAGAATGTTGCTTTTTCCTTTCCTGTGATCTTTTTTAACCATATTTCAGGTGATTATGTCTCCACCTTTGAGGTGAATGGCCATCAGGTTCTGCAGGTTCGGCCTGAAGCCCTGACTATGATCTCAGAACAGGCCATGATTGATATAGCTCATCTGCTCAGACCTGGACATTTGCAGGTGTGTTCTGTTGGCTTTGGAGGCAGAAATGTCAGCATGGAAAAATTATCAGAGTGAAAGAAAATGTTTCTCAGAGGCATATTTTTAAAATTTGCTTGTTGGAATAATTTCATTTATCCACCTATCCATTCATTCATCATGCCAATCTGTGTGTAGTAACATAATTATTTATATTATAGGGTGCTTACCAATGCATACCAATAAATTAAGAAATTTTTGTGACCTATTAAAATTCCATGAAAAGAACCTTTAGTCACAAAATCAGACAAAATTTAATACATTATATATTTTCAAATAGTGTTTCATTCCTACATTACCAATATATATATATATGATACATAGAAGCTTGAATTTTATGACACTGGTACATTATAATGAATTGCAGTTGATGGTGTATTGCTTTCATGGCATAAAGGATGATTTCATGATTAAATCACTCATGCACTATAATTTTAAAAAAAATCATTTTTGGATTTTGACATTAGATTTAATCAAATTTGTCAAGGTATTACTGAAATTGTAAAACTTGCATCAATATACTGTCATTGTTGATTTTCCTTAACTTGTATGTAAGACAGCATCTTCAAACATAACAAGTATTTGATTCCTATTATTTATGCAGCAACTGGCCAACATCCTGAAAGACCCTGAAGCCTCAAATAATGATAAATTTGTGGCACTGGAGCTACTGAAAAATGCAAACATCGCAGCTGGCATGGTGCTTCCAGGCTGCCAGGATACAGGAACAGCGATTTGCATTGGTGAGTTCTTGTCTTCTGTGTAATGGAAGTAGAAACTTTAAAATTACTTATATCAAAATGATGTTACCAATTTGATGTAATGAAACCTTTTTTGAAATTTTGGTAAGTACAGTCTATATTGTCCCTCTCTTTATTGTTCCTTACTTAAGCAAAAAAATTTTTATTCATCCTGGATTACTTTTATTTTTGTCAACATTTTTATATCTCAATTTGAAGTTGGTTGTATTATGTTGCAGCATTGTTCATCCATTCAGCAGACCGTTTATGTTTTCTTGTCCTGACAATAGCTTCCCTATGGCTAGAGAATTTTATGAAACTTTGTCCAGTACACCACTCCATCAACAAGTCACACCTAACAGGGTCCAAGAACATGGAACACAGTATTAGCAAGGGTGCAAGTTACGAAGGGAACTCAGCAAAATTAGAAAATGATGCCATATTTCTGGATAGTGAGAAAACCAAACAGGTGGGTGGGGTAATGAGGCTGTTTAATGTCTGAATACTACTTTAAAATTACATTGTGAATAATTGTCAGTAAAGAGCTTTTTACTAATGAAATTGTTCGTTCATTTGTAAAAATTGTTTCTTTTAAAGATGCCCATCAGAAAAATCAATAACAACAACAATAAAGTATATATCAGTCACATGAATGTGAAAACTTTGTGCATTTCATCATTCTATTGTTGATTCACAACAAAATAAAATTCCTTTATTCAAAAAAATGCAGGGGATATTTTCTTTTGTGAAACAATCATCAGTATTGAAAATCATTTTCTTCTTTCCATTAGTAAAATATTGATGCCATGATTTCATTGCATATAATACTAAAACTTCTTCCCATTCTTGAAGAAATCGCCGAGTGCCACTGTAGCAGCCAGTGCCAGTTCAAGAGTGTTAAATTCACTACAAACTCTAGAACTCCATAGTGATTGAGATGAAAAAAGGCTTTTTATTCACCAACTGCTCCTTTCACTTTATGGCTATACTATCATTGATCATATTTATGAATGAGTATGCTAATTTGTATTATTTTAACTAGAGGTCTCGCTAGGATTTTAAAACTTGGCGTCCAGGACTCCTAATTTGGTAAAAATAGGAGTCCCACCAGCAAAAGTTGCAGTCTCCACTAAGACAGAAATCGCATTCTTTCTTACACTTGGCTATGGTCATATCTGAACTATAGCAACTTTAGCACAGTTCTGAATCTCATCAAAATCTGCATCATTTTTTTGTTTAACTACAAAACACTTGTCTAAATTTGCAAGCGGCATTTTGTCCAAGTCCCTTGATTTTGAGTTTGCAGGCAATATTTATATGGCAACAACCGGAAATGAAATCGAGAAGGGATTGTGCTTGGCTTTGCCAATGTCGCAAATTGCAATTATGTTTTACATATTGGCAACAAAATATACCATCTGGTAATATTTTTGTCTGATAAAAAAGGGTATATACAGTTTTGAGTTTGGAGTAGAAAAATTCAAAGGCACCATGGCAGGAAGCCGCAAACTTGTTACGAAAATGTGCTGGAATCAGTTTTTGCATAAAGAAATCCTTATTTCATAGTGACAAACCACCCTAACAGTTTATTGTTATGTCATAATCTGCTTATGCTGATATCTGGCCTTGATATTGTATGCTGTAGTATAATCAAACTAACATTGCAACTGACCACCTCTGAGGGCAGAAATGTGAAATGACTACAGTTGACCACACAACAGCAATTTTAAAACAAAAACAAACAAAAAAAACCCCCAGAAAAATAATTTTGCTGCAACTTAAATGAAAACTAATTACCTCCAAAACACCGATATTTACTAAGGAAATTTTTTTAAAAAAAATTGTGTCAATGTTCTACAATTCATTTGATGTTGCTGCAGCAATAACAAATGGGTATTTGTTTTGTCCTTCAAAGGGAGCCTTTAGCGGCACCTTCAATAACAAATGCACCTTTATCAAAGCAAGCTGGTGACCTTTGATCGAAGAAGTCGGCAACAAACTAAAAAGCATTGCATCTCAGTTTTTATAGTGAATAGAACAAAATTATTTTGCCACAAAAGTCTCCTTCTTGCAACAAAAAATGTGTATACGGAGGACTCCTAGTGTGATTTTCTGCATCCCAAATAAAAAATTTGCATCCAAATACGTGTAAATAAGCATTTCCGAGATCTCTGTTAACTATATTACTGACATAAGATTTATAATAGTGTTCAATTGATTATTTGAAATGAGCAGATCTGACACATGACTATGAATTACTTTTACAAATGTAGCATTTGTATGCCATTTAACTTTATTATTGATAATGTTATTATTCCATCCCCATTATTTGATTTCAAACAAAAGTCGTAATTAACATTATAATTAAAAGGTGATCTACTTTGCAACTTAAGCATGAAATTACCTTGACAAAAGTAATTTCACTGGTGCCCCCAGTAGGCATTTGTGACATTTTCATCAATATCAAATATTGTTATTTGTGGTGTACTGAGAATGTTGTTTGGAAAGAAAATTTAATAAATATATGGCTCAATATGAAAAGTTGAAAATTTTGTGATGTTGATTGAAACTTATGTGTATTAATCACCATTTTCAGTGATAAAATGAGCAGTATAACCAGATTTCAATTAATTTTGATTGCAATTTTCTTTGGATTCAACAAATAGGTGCTATATTTTTGGTGTTTTCTAGTTTACAAAATACTATTCATACTTACCCCATGTTATAAGCAGGTTCACAAATTACAGGAGTATGAAATTTTTTTTGGGGGGATTGGTGTATATTGTCAGGATCACTATTGGTGAAAATGTAAATCTATGACTTTTATATGGAAAATTACTTTTGAACCACTAAATAATAGGTTTTTTTTATTTTTCAGCCATTTGTGTATCATTTTTAGTAAATGTTTCATAACATAGCCATGTCTTAAGGTCAAGGTCAGGACAGTGGAAAATGTAATTTTGAAACTTGTATCATTGTGCACAGTACAATTTTATCCAGGGCTTATAATTGAATGGTTGGGAGTTTGATACCCACCCAGGACAATCATAACAGCTATTTTCCTGCCATAAAGTGCTAAAAGTGCCATTAAAATCCAACCAATGAACCAACATAACATTTGAATAACTGAAGACTTTTTAATGAAAATTTGGTAGAATGTATATCACGTGTAAATGGTGTGTTGCATATCATAACCACCCTGTCCTGGCGGCCTCAAGGTCAAGTTCTTATGAAGGTAAAAGGAGATGGATAATTGTATGGAGCATAAAGTTCAAAACATTGAAGACACTTTTAATGCAACTTGAGCCAATTGTATATCATGACAGGTGAGTGTGTCTGATAACGTAGCCATGTCTTCTGCTGCAGTGTTAAGATTACAGCAATGGAGAATGTTACATGGCATGTATAGTTGTCTTGAGTATAACTTTTGTACCTTGGAGGATGTTTTATTCAGAAACAGTTATATATCATTCTTGGACTTGGTGTCAGATACTATAGCCATGTCACCTGCCTCAGTGTCAAGGCCATGTCAGTGAAAGAAATTAGGGTTCTTTATCCAGATAAAACTCTTAAACCAGTGGAGATATTTTGATGAAACTTAGCCTTTTATGTCTTGATTTGATAGTGTTTTTAATACTCACTATCATCCAAAATTCTGTTAATGATAAAAAAATTCCAAGTGTACTAGACTCTGTCATGTTGATCTTTAGTGGGTCTGTTACCATTACTATGACTGAAGAAGAGTAAAATTTCCATTTTTAGGAAAGAAGGGACAGTATGTATGGACAAAAGGCAAAGATGAAGAAGCTATATCTAAAGGCATCTATAATACTTATACTCAGAAAAATCTTAGGTATTCACAGGTTAGTTCTGCTTTGATAGTTTTAAAAGGTATTCATAGGTTCTATTAAGTTGCATTTTACTGATAATTCTTTAATCTTTCTTTTTGTTAGGTGTGAATAAGAAAGCAATGTGTGAAGAGTAGTGATTTATTTTAATGAGAACATTAAATTTTGTCCATAGATGACAAATCATCAAATATAATCAACAATATTAACTTGCTCTTCAGCATCATCCTCTCATAGAATAAAATTTATCAATTAGCAACAGAAACAAATGCTTTTAGAAATTGTACCATATTAAATTGAGTATCTGTACAGTCATGAGAAATATGCAGATTACATCCACTTATTGTGGACATAATTTATTTGATCTTATTTTATTTTATTGTTTTTTTTTGGCTTTTTTTCTTTTTTTCAGGTAGCACCTCTTGATATGTACAATGAAGTGAACACAAGGACAAACCTACCTGCTCAGATTGAACTGTATGCCACTAACTCGAATCAGTACGACTTTCTGTTCATTGCCAAGGGAGGAGGGTCAGCCAACAAAACTTTCCTGTACCAGCAAACCAAGGCTCTGCTGAATCCAGAGAAACTTCTTAAATTTGTCGATGAGAAAATTAAGGTAATGATGTCTTTTTATGCGGAATTTTATGAGTAAAATTAATTTCTTGATACAAGTGAATTATCCAACCATTAGGATGTTAATAATTCCAAAGTAAACTTTAATGCAAAATGACATGCCATCTTTTAGTGACTGTACGCATCTGTAATCTGTATCTCCATCATTCATATTGTACAGTAAAACCATTGAGTAGCATTTTGAAAATCATTGGATTTGATTGAATATGCAAAGAAACATGTACTTAGATGATTGACCTTTTTTTTATATCAAACAGTTTTTTGAGATCACATCCAAGCAATATCAATTTAAAGAAGGTTGTAAATCTCATAAAATTTTGTATAATTATTGTGCAACTTTATCATGTATTTTACAGGCCTGATATTGAGATTATTAAAACAATATATGCATTTTTTTTATTTTGTAATAGGAGAGATAGATGTTGTAACAAGATGATCTTGTGCCCAATAACAGATCTTGTGCCCAATAATAAGTGATGTCATATCGATGACATCATAATTTAATGATCTCAAAAATCTATGTTGCACAGTTAGCATCATTTTACACCCAACATCCTGACATAAAGAGGATGTTTAATTTGATCTCTTTAACAGCAGTGTTTTGAGTTACAGATATTCAGTCTGGTTTATTTTCTTAACTTAAAAGTTTGCTTGGGATTTGATTAATTTGCAAATTGACTTCTAAAGTGTTAATCAACTCTGGAATATTAGTCTCAGTATAAAGTATTTGGTTATCATTTACATAAGACTATACATAAATATGTCTGATTTTATTTCCACTGTATGAATTTGATTTGTGCCTTCTTTATGCACAAGATCCCTTGGAAAGTTATTCTCTAATTGAAAAATTTATTTGTACTTTTCTTGCGGTGCATTCTGTAAAGCATGTGTGAGGCATATGAATCACTTTTCAGACAGATTGTTGAGATGGGTATTAAATTTACATTTTTGCATTTAGCTATCTTTCTCTGACACTTCTATTTGCAGCCATTGGGCACTATTCATAATGGGCAAAAAGGGTTCACTGTTATCTATATTTCATGATCCATTGTTTATGGTAGGATTTTATAATTAGATATGTTTCTCCAACACTGTTGTATTTATAGCCATTAACATGATGGGTTTATCAATCTTGGAATGCACCATCTGTGCAAATAAAATAGGTCACAGTGACTTCATTTTATGCTCCATCAAATAGATCATGTTTTTGCATTTCTCTTACACAATCATTCTTTGGGGAAAGTTTTATAGACCATGGGCAAGTGTAGGTCACTGACCATTTTCTGGCTTTTGTAAATTTGCAAAATATTTTGATTAAACTTTGGTGGTGTAGGCAAGACATAAAATTCCACCGAATAATTGTTACTATGTAATTTTTTTCTGCCACTTAATAGTTAAAGCAATATTGTATCTGTTATAACCATTATTGTTTGGTTTGCAGATGTGTTGTATTTTTTGTTATTGTAATTTTCAGACCCTGGGAACAGCTGCCTGTCCACCATACCACCTGGCTTTTGTTGTGGGAGGAACATCAGCAGAATACACACTCAAAACTGTCAAGCTTGCTTCATGTCGATACCTTGACAATCTCCCCACCCAAGGTCAGATAGAACTTTTGTTATCAATTTCATGTGTCATTCGTTCTGTTGTATAGCCTGGCTTAAATTTCCAAAATGATTCTTACTAAAGAGTTGAAGGAATTTATTTGGTTTACACACTCGCACACCTTTAAAAATCAATTTTTTTTTTCTTTTTGATCAGTTCTTCTTGATGATTTAAACCTTCCTTGTAGATTTTGATTGTTGTTATAGAAAACCTGAAATAGAAACCTGAATATCAGCAGAAAAACTCAAAATTGTAAAAAAAAGTTTTCAAATTCTCAGACTAAACTAATTAATATCTATAATCAGTCATTCTCTGAACTAATCAGTTTCTGAACTAATTATCAGCAATTAGTAAATCAATAAATAATTGAGGACAGCTTATTACATCATTTATGCTTCACACTTTGGAAACATTTTTTTTCCAACAAAAGTAAAAGTAGTTTGGACCAGTTGAAAGTTTGCTTTTAGTGACACAGAAAAAGACAATTAAACTTTAATTAAACAAGTGTATTACATGCTACATTAGGGACCTAATTTCAGGGTTATAGTCACAGATCAGTGTTGTAGGTTTCAATCACATTGGTCCTTTTGCTTCCCACATTAATAACAGGCATTTAAGATAAAAGGTTGAACTTTGGTAAACTTATATATTGTGACTAGAATATTTGCAGCATTACATATTGTGGTCAAGGTCATCTGTCAGTATGTTTTCTTTTGCTTCTGCTTTATGTAGTGAAAGCTGTTTGATATACAGAGATGAACCATGTTACACATTTCTCATTTTTATGGTGGCTTAAGGTTTTATCTTTAAGGCCAATCACCAGTTATTTCTTTCATCCTTTTCAGCATTTTGTCTGTGAAGATTACAGTCAGATTTCAGTTATTTTATGTCCTGTCCATGATAGACATAGAATTTAATTGTTTTCATTTCATTTGTACAGTCAAGTGCAATACATGGCTGAGGGAGACAAGCAATAGGTTGAGAGTGCTGTGTTGTTTTTGTCAAAAGGAAAATGATGTTAGTTCAAAATGGAAGGCTCAAAAAATTAATATCAACAGTGGAACTAATTTTTAATATTTTGAACTTAAAAATATCAAGGAGTTAGGGCTTACAGTGCTTAAGAAAAGGTTTTGAAAAAGTGAATAAAATTCCTAAAAAAAATATCTGTGTAATCTTTGTTTTCACCATTTCTTGCAAAATTGCATGGAGTTATGGCCACTATTTGACCAGAAACTCTATCAATTTTCTTTCCTCTTGGTAACTTTTACAAGATTTTATAATTGAAATCAAATTTTGTATGGGACTTTATAGTAACAAGGCCTAGGTCCAGTTACATTTTCACTATTTTTCAGAAAGCTTTCGTGAAATAATGACTATTGTTTGAACTTTACCCTTCAGTTTGGTTGAAATTTGACAGGAGTGTTTCTTATAACATGCCCTATCAAAATTATATTTGTTGTGGCTTTCCCAAGCTGTGGTTTCCATAGCAATTATGTGGAAAACTTATCTTCTTCAGAATGGCAAAGCCAAGTTGATCAAACTTGAATATTTCTTAAGACATGCTACATCCAACTTGCATCCACAGTTCATTTTCATAGCAGTGATGTAGCTTCTGTAACAATGGGTGGAAAACCTACATATTCTTACCTCCCATCTGGTGTAACTATTGTTAAAAATATTTAAATAAAAACTATAACTATTTTCTCTCTAAATATATTTTACAATATCAGAAACAATAATAGGTAGAGTCCAAACATGTAACAACATTAAATGTTGCTAGTTCCTGCCAAATTGCTAGAAACTTCAAATTATGATGGCCTGGGTGTTTTACAACATAAGGCACACAATTTATTATATATGCCTACTAAGCATTGTTACAAGGTGCGCAATATCAAACCTCCTTGGGCCTCTTGCAGGATTATACCCTGGTAGAACATGCAAGGCAAAGCATTCCTCAGTGACTTTGTGTTTTTGATCAGATGTTTATGGAATATTAGCTATTTGTAATGTTCATGCAAGTTTATATTAAAGTTATAAAGGCAGATATATATTTATACTGAGATAATTGTGTCTTATTAGGTAATGAACATGGCCAAGCCTTCAGAGATTTGCAGCTTGAGGAAAAGATTCATAGCCTGACAAAAAAGACGGGTATAGGGGCTCAGTTTGGTGGCAAGTATTTCTGTCATGATGTGAGGGTCATTCGATTACCCCGTCATGGAGCCTCATGTCCTGTTGGTATTGGTGTATCATGTTCTGCAGATAGACAGGTTGGTACTATTGAAATTTAATACATAAAGCATTTTTAACAACTTTTTGTTATTGTATCAGTCATTTGTTGGATTTTTTCCCCAATATTATATTTGTCTTGTTAGATATGTAAGACAAATATTGCATTATGTACTTTGGTATGGAACAATGATCATATTTTAAGAGCAGGAACTCATTAGTTTTGTGCCTGCCAGCAAATTATAACCATCAGGTGGGACATCCATGTCCAATACCAGTAAATATGATGGATTCCAATGATCTAATATCATCCTTGCCTCAAGTTCTGGAATGCAGTCTTAATTTATTTCTAAAAAAACTGCTTTTAAATGCACCCTAAGTTTTTGGACAGGCATGGTCAGTAAGACAGGAGAAAGAATAGGTTTTATTCTTAACCAGGAAAAATCCTTAACATTTTACTAATACTATTACTAGTCACTGGAAAAATCAGGAATTTTAAGCCAGCACCAGAAGACAAAAGAAATAAAGTAGTCCCATTCTTTTATGGCCACCCCTTCTGCACCAGGAAAGTGGCCTTATAAGGTGGGTGGCCTTTCCAGAGAGGGGTTAAATTTTTTGCGAGAAGTATATGCAATGTACGTAGTAAGAAAGCTTCATATTTCAAAGCATTTAATATCTTCATTGAAAAGCAACATTAAATATTGAACTGTTCTTGTTACAAAAGTTGACTTATTTCAGCTGAATATGCAATAATAGTTTCTATTCTTGGTGTAAGTGTGATATGCAAGAGGGTGTTGTTGTCATGCACTTTGCAAAACCATTCAAAAATGTCATTTAAATCTTGGTACATAAGCAGTTCTCTTTCCATTTGCTCCATTTTCCCACTTGCTAAATAAGTTCCTCATCAGTTACAATGTTGTTTATTTGAGTCTTTTCAAAATAAAATTGTTTTATTTAAGTCCTTTGTAATCTAAAATTGTTTGACAAGTCCCCCCTTCCCACCTCACCCGATATCATAGGCTATAATAACCGACTTTTTCTGAAATAATCATCTCTGTTTGCATGATGACATTGTAATGTTTGGTAATGATTTATTCTGATGTTGCTAACTGTATGTAATTTAATCATGCAGACGAAACATGTTGAGTGCATGAAATGCATCTTCGTAAATGAAGCTACAAGTGTGTTGTCACATGATTTTTAAGTCTTTGGTTCCCTGTTTTGTTCTATTTTTAGCCAATGCTGACCATGTGATCTTGACAATTACTTCCGGTTCTAATCATTAATGTTGCAACTACAAGGCTGATAAAACACTTTTTTTTTCTACATTTAAACAAGATGCCATGTGTTTCTAAAGGCAGTGATTGTCGCTTGATTCATTAGTCGCAGTCTGGTACCCTATTGTTTTTACATTTATTTCTTGACGCTTGATATGTACACAAATTTGACCTGAACATATAGCACCTTGCTGCTGTTAGGATTTGTAAACTTGACCTTTATTGTCAGTAGTAATAGCCACTAATTATGAAAGTGAACAAGCTCAACATCTTGCAAAGAAAAGCCATAAAGGATATCAATCCATTTTTCCGCTGACTTCTGTATTGTACATCAATACTGCCACTTCTAAACTATTACTACAATTGATAAGTGTAATCTTAACAATTATCAGTGGTTAAACCAGACATCTTATGATAGCATGCAGTAAGGATAATCAGATTACATGTATTTACATTTTGTATGGATTAAACTTTTAGTCTTTCCTGGCTTTATGGAATAAATGTGGCTTCTCATGAGGTGTAAATGATATAATATTAACCTTAGTGGTACATGTACTTTAGTCAGCACTTCTTTTACGAACGAAAGCCTGACATCGGGAAATGGAAATTGGATTACTTAACACAAGTTAGGAATAAAATTTTGGTTCTGGATACATAGTACCAAATAAAATGCTGCTTGTGAGGGGTAAATTATATATTTTTGCACAAATATGCTGGCCGCTGGTCACGTTAGCTGGGTGGCCTTTCATGAGGGGTAATTTTTAACACAAATTCGTCAGTGCCTTCGGATTCTGACCGTAAGGAGCAGGTGGCCGCTGGGGGGGGCTGTTCAAGAGGGTGACTACTGTACATAATTTAGTTTTAACAGAATTGTGAATTGAATTTATGGAGTTCTTACTAGAAATTTTAAAGGTTGTGGAATTCTTGGATCCTAATTTTTGGACATAAAATCTAATAGATTGGATTAGCAAACAGAAAGGTAATTTAATTTAATCAGTGCTGGATCTTTAAAAAAAAATGTCATTAGCTGTCATTTTGAGGTTTTAAACCATGTTTTAGATCTCCTGATCATAGACCAGAAAACCCAGAAAAGCATATGGTATGGCCTGTGCCCCTCCTTTATCACAAGTTTGTTATAGATACCTCTTTGCTGTGAAATTTTACATACATTTATTCCAACATCTAGATGGACCAAAATATTTCTTCTAGCTACCTCTTTTAAAGCTTTTGGAGGATTACCATGAAATTTTACACACATTCATTCCAATGTCTAGCTGATTCATCTCCCAAGATGTGCTTTGACAGTGTTAACATACTAAATGACATTTTTTGAAAGTGTTGTTTCTGTAGAACTTAATGTCTTTTATGACATTCTTTTACTTGGGTTTTTTTTAAACTGAAAATGGAATAGGGTTCTAAATAGTGTTTATTATTTTAGTTACTTGGTTTACTTTATGCTGCAGGAATTCCTATCCTTTAAACATCAGTATTTTCATGCGATCCAAGAATAACTGATGTTACCATATCAATTAATGACCACATTCCAACAACATATTGCAGCTTAATTTATATTATATTGATATGAATCAATAAGTCCTTGAAATACAGACATAATTTTGAAAAATATAAAATGGACAATTTTTTAAACAAATTACTTGTATGAAGGATATCATACTGTTCAACAAAGTATTCCTTTTTTTTGAATTTATTTGGTTTTTAAAATACTACCTAACTTGAATATATTTTATATGATTGTGTACTGCAGATTCTAGGAAAGATTACAAGTGAGGGAGTGTTCCTAGAACAGCTGGAGACAAATCCTTCCAAATATTTACCTGAGGTTGAGGACAAGCACCTGGGAGGGGAAGTCATTCAGGTGTGATAACTCTGACACTACTCTCTCTTGTTCTTACAGGATTGAGTCATCTGACTTTTACAATTGATGCCAATTGCTTTGTTAATCATATTAGTTATTAGGGCTGTTTAGTTACATAACTGTTGCAGCACTATTAATTTAACCCTGACTCAAGACTATACATTTTAAAAACTTCTGGGACTTTGACATTTTTGAAAAATCGGATTATGTTATCAACACACATCATAAAATTCCTTCTTCCGTGGACAGTATGTGGATTTCAACAGAAATACCCATTGAAAATCCACAGCTAGAAATGATGGTTTGTACAGATTCCAGTCAGCTTGATTGGGGACCATACTTGCTCTCAGACTTTATAACAGACAGTCGCAATTTATTGTGTCAGGAGATGGTTCTTTAAATAAGCCTCCTGGCCATTAAGGCCATCCTCAATCATCAAACAATTGTTTAAAAGAATATAATGGCCTAATACTGTTGGAAAATTGGGTTATTATGTACCTTCTCAAACTAGGATGGATAAACTAAAAGATATTCAGTTCTATCACATACCAGGATGACTCAGTGTTCTTGCTGAGTCGCTGTCAAGGAGAGGACAATTATTGTACACAGTAATCTCTCCATCCCTCCACATTCAGTCGAGAATGTGCCTTATTGAGTCACCCAATATAGATCCTTGTGTGACAAGGAGAAGCAACAAACTACCCACCTTCATCTCCCCTTTCCAGACCCAGAAACTTTTAGCCATCAGTCCTGACATGCCAGAAAGTGAGAGACACAAACTACTAGATAGTTCTGATTGCCCTCTTCAATGGGTTTAATCTTGGATTAACAATCTGATCTCCCTGGAGACAGACATACCTAGGAAAGTGGCGACCCCTACCCTACTCAAGTATCCCAGATGTGCCACTGTTTAATCCATGTCCAGTAATACCCATTCTTCATGCCTGACCCTTGTCAAGGAATTTAGAGACAAAAATACACAATTATTTAAAAACCCATATGAGACAGATAAAACAAATGTGATGGTCATGTTAATTACATATAGATGACCTGGTTGGAATATCAGGCCATTAGAGCAAGATTTTGATACATTTACATATTTTTAAAAAAATCCATATGCTATTAAGTAGCATTTTTTTGCATGATTTTTATCTCTTTTAAAGTTGAATCGACTTTTGTAGACAAAATGTTTGGTATGCATACTGATAAGATGTGATTAGATTCATCAGTGTTTCCCTTTACACACATTTGTGCATCATGGACGCACACTGGAGAAAATTGAACCACACAATTTTTTCTGTGCGTTCTTTTAACACAAAGACTTTGCAAAATACAATCAGATTTTATTTAATATCCAATGTGTTGGATTAAGGATGGCATCATCTATCCTTCCTTCATTTGGTTTCCTATTTCATATACTCCCTACGTTGCACTCTGCTATACTGAGCATAAGAAGCAGAGAACCAGACTACCATAGGCAATGTTATAAAAGAGTAGCTTCTCCATATCTTGCGAGCTCTCACGTGATTCTATCGAGCTCAGCAAGATGTCCTCCAGATGTTTAACCACAATGCTTATTGCACTAGAATGTGATCTCAAGATTAAAACTGCATGCACTAAGAATCATTAGTGAAGAAAGTGAAAGAAGCAGAACATGAAAGTGTAAATGTGGATCTGACTTTAATGGAAAATGGAGAAAATATTCCCTTGACTGGAATACGGCTGGCACATTAATTGTGATTACCGTTGTGACTTCTGATCTCATGATTGCAAAGACTGCACAAAAGAATAATCCTTTCATGACACGTTTAAGAATTTTTAAAAATCTGCCCATGATCACCACAAGATATCTTTTGAACACATTTTTACCTATGATATTCTTTCAGAACTAAGAAGTAAGTAAACTTGCAGAGACAAATCCATTATTTGGATTACAAATTAAAGGGGGTCTTTGCTGATTTTGTTAACTTAGCTGCGACAAAATAAACATCTAAAAGTTCAAGTGTAACTTGTTAAAGAGAAGATGAATTATTAGCCTCTTTGATTTTTGGCTAAATGTGTTTTAGGTTGAAGTACAATGTAAGCGATGATAGTACACATTTAATGACAGGCAGTAAAGTAATTGTGATTTGGTTTAAAGATTTATATGGATTTTTGTATTGGCTTATATGTAACGTGTTAGTCTATAATATTGCTACAAAAAATTATAAAGAGTCTGTTTAAAGTATGACTTTAAACTAAAAGGAAAATGAAGTAATAAAATTATCCTTTGATTGAACAGTGCATTTGTGTATTAATTGTGCGTGTTGGTTTATTTGTATTTGAGAGAGAGAATGTTATGCAAGTTGCAATATCATATTTCAGCTGAAAAAGTATGGATCAGATGAAAATTTGTCAGTACATTTTTGACCCCCACATTTTTTACATTTTTTATTTGACCCCCAGTTGACACCAAGGGGTTTATTTTACCCTCAGTTTTACACCTCTTGGGGATACACTGATTCATTTTCATGGAGAAAAATATTAAGTTTTTTTTTTTACATGCTTGACATTTTGGTTTGCATTTGTGCAGTTGGTCATATTTACTTTATAATCTAATATTTTATTTTTTCTCTGTGGAATTGTTCTGTATTCTTGAGTAATCATGTAGTGAGCAATAATATATGTTTATCAGAGGTAATGAAAAAAGGTTTAATTTATCTGTTTGTCCATTAAAATACTTTCAACAATTCCGTTAGATGTTATATACTGGTAATATAAATACACATATTATGTATAATATACATTTTTTTATGCTCTTTTCTCTCATGTAGGTAGATTTACGGAAGCCAATGCCAGAACAGTTGAAGCAGTTGACAAAGTATCCTATCCGGACAAGGTTGAGTTTGACAGGGACGTTGATAGTTGCTCGAGACATTGCCCATGCCAAGTTAAAAGAGAGGATGGACAAAGGGGAAGAGCTGCCACAGTTCACTAAGGATCATCCCATATATTATGCTGGACCTGCCAAGACGCCAGCTGTATGTCAATATGTTAAACAGGATTTGTTCTTAAATTCTACATTTAGAGAAGAAGCCCTGCCTAAATTTGAAATGAAAAGGGATGATGTTTTAAATATTTGTAATTTTCAGACATTTGGTAGAGAATGTTTGCTTGATTTTTTGTAGAGAACGACATTACTGGGTTGCAGTTACTATTCCCATGAGAGCATCAGTAATTTTTTATGGTTCTGGAAAAATATTATGTTTCCTAAACCCTTCGACACATGGTCATTATGTGTGAAATGAATCCTTATAAGACAGTTCACTCTAATAGATGCTGGTATGCCCCTTTACCATCGGATCAATGTCACAGAGAAAAAGTGTATTAAGAGTTTGTTAAAGTCTTTTATTTGCATAAACCTTGTGATAGATATTTTTCATACACTGGATGAATAATTACAAAATTAGGACAGTTCTACAACATGCTGGCCTGTCCATTTTACAGTGAGGCCATGTTCACTGTCAGAGAATATTTGCATTAAGGTTATAAAGTTTTATTTTTGTTTACATTTTCTCAAACTCTTGATAGTTTTCTTTATAGTTATAAAGATGAAGCTTAGACAACTCATTCTGCATATACTGTCATGTCTCTTTTATCGTTGGGTCAAGGTCACAGCTTATTAATTTGTCTATATTTTCTTAAACCTCAAGATAGTTTGTCATCATATTTGAGATGAATTATTATGAGACTAAGAAAATTAATTCTCTGAATTGCTTACTCCCTGTTTGACTTTGGAGATGAGATTTTTCACTTTGGAGACGAGATGAATTGTAGAAAAACAAGCATAAAATTTGCTTACATTTTCAAAATCCCTGAATGGATTTTCTTCCTACTTTGGATGAATCATTATAACAGCTGAGACAATACATTCCATGATTGCCCTTATCCCTTTGATTTCTGGGTCAAGGTGATACGTTTTACAGCAGTAGTTTGATTGGGGTCAAGGTGATATGTTTTACACCACTAGTTTGATCATTGGATTAACATTTAAGCCTTGCATTTTTAAAACAATTAGTGTGGATCTTGCAATTTTGTCTTGGAATACAGCATGGCTAAATTCACTACCCTGAGAAGAATGAAGTGCTTACAATTTGTAATCTTATGTGACATTTTTGTTGTAGGGATATGCAAGTGGCTCATTTGGACCAACAACTGCTGGCAGGATGGATTCTTATGTAGAGGAATTCCAGAAGCATGGAGCTAGTATGATCATGTTGGCCAAAGGAAACAGAAGTAAACAGGTCTGACAGAAGTTTATCTTCACTATCATTACCTTTAGGGGAAAGAGGTTGACAGGTCTAAGAAATGAATACATTATTATGAATAACATAGTTATTAATCAGCAACATGTTTGATAAATATTCTTGTTACCATGTCTAACGTAGTGCTACCTTTGATGTAAAGCACTCATCAATTTCTTCTTTAAATATGTTACCCAATCATAATACCTTAGGAGAACTACTACTACCTTGCAAATCCTGCCATCCCAGATACTACGTTTAGCTAAAATCAAAACGTTATCTGCCTGCCTAGGTGCAGAGAAAGTGTTCTCCCATTTGTACAGGATTTTTGTGCCAAAAAACAACGAATATATCAGTTACTACTTCCACTGATGTTGAGAAGCACACTATCTCCAAGCAATACATCTACCATGTTTCAGGAGGCCCTACACTCACATGGTGGAGGTGTGTTCACTTCAAAGGGAAGTATACTTATTCCATATTAAAGTTTTATTTCTTTCTATGATGACATAGTTCTGCCATTACATTAAAGTACATTGCCATCACTTGCTGGTATCTATGCACTTGCTGCACCTGTAGTCTCTGCGACTTCACAGTAGTATTGGTTATAGTTTTAATTTATATGAGTATGCAGGTATTAATGGGCTATAGAAAACTCTTAACATGTATATAATTTCCACTACAATCAGTTACATGTTGGTAAGTTCTCTATAACCATGCATTTAGCATCTGGGCACCAAGTTTTATTGATTTTTCAGTACAGGCCATTAAGAGCCTTCCTACAGATAGTATTACAAATTGATATTATATATTGATGCTTCATTGCCTTCATTTAGGCCATAGGCCTATTCCTACAGGTAAATTGTCTCACATTGGGTATTATAGCACCTGCATGGTGCTTCAGTTCCTTTTTATGTTCAGGTTATTGTGTGTAATATAGAAAACTTGTTTATCTTACTCTCTTGCCTCTTCTTGGGTTGGATATGTATTCAATACATGGCTTACTCAGATGTGTCCAGCTGATGCAATTTTACTATAGGCAACACTTAGTGATTTTATCTATATAGGCACCAAATGAATTGGCCTTCCTATAGGTAAGCTATTACTATAATTGATTTTTGCTTTCCATTTGGTCAATGTAAGCACTGTTAAGCAATGCTTTGGTGATTTTTCCTGGACTGATAGTCAATTTGACATGCCTACAATTCATTGGTGACTTGAATTGTTTGTTTAGCGAAGACTTCTAATTATTTATAGGCAGGATATTTTTCTACCTGTTCAGTTCATGTCCAACCCTCTACAGTTTGTTGTCATAATGGGCAGCCTTGCACTTTTTCTTACAAATTCAAAGCAGGACACTCACTCCACTAAATTGTATAGGGTCTGCTTTTTTTGTCTTGCAGTTTTAGATCATGGGCAACACCAGTCTAACAACCATTCAACATGTGTAATTTTCTCTGGTTGTCATTCCTGCAATACATGATGAACTTGCCTATTATTGTCAGAAGTCAGCCATTAACTTGAGGGCCAAAAACATTGCTAGCACCCAAAAGTTCATAACATATCATCCCTGGGCAGCAAGATCAGCAACATGCATCAGTAACAGTCTCTCCTATCAGAATTATATACCAGATATGTAGATTAAACATTCTGTAACCCACCCCAACCTCGAGAACTGGACTATGCCATGTTCCTTCATGACTGGACTTGGCCATATAACTGATCACAATGGACCATAACCACAATAAATCACACAGTATCTGCCACCAGAAAACAAATTGTCCAGTTCCATGACTTGCACAGTACTGCAATGCTCTTCCTTAGTATGATGTCCATTTTAGTGCCATTATACCAATGAACCCATTTCAGATATACATGGATTAGTCTTATTCACATTGTACTGCTTGGCACTTCCTGCAGATGATGCATAATCTATACAGGCACTCTCATGAATCAGTCTAACCACATAGTGCTGCTAGGCATTTCCTTTGGAAGACTAACAGTTTATATAGACACCCTCATTAATCAGTATTAACTTCAGTAGTACCTCAAAGCACTTCCAGCATATGATGTCTGTCTTTGGCCTCCTTATTCAAGGAATGTTTCTTCACTCGCCCTCAAGCTCTTGCCTCACAAGAGACTACCAAATGACATTAAAAGCTGGGCCAACAGTAAGGAGGAACCCAAGTATATATCCCTAGGGCTCATGTCTGTAAGCGAGCCAAACAGGTCTATCTAATTTTATAAAAGAAACGTTTTGTTTTAACAAAATCTTGGAGAGGCCTTATTGTTTCTTACCCCAGGGCCAATGATTGCTCTCTTCTGCACTGGTTGAAAGTAATGGGATCTGTCTCGTAAGTGCTGCAAGTGTAGTAGGCTACCATCATTAACATTTTTTTCCAACAATTTTGCAGGTGGCACATGGGACATTGATTTAACTCTCAATCTGTAGGTGATGAAATGGGCATTAGAGTTACCTCATTGTTATTTGATCTACTTGGATCAATTCCATCCTTGGTTTTTGTCTACATCACCTGCTGGGTCTACAGTTTTGACATGTGAGAATTTTCTATGAAATATTCTACTTGCAATCTCTTTCACAGTCTGAAGAGTTATTATCCTTTTAGGACTGAGTTACAAGTTTCAAGCAGCCATGTGTGTATTATATTACAAATGCCTTCTATTTTCCATTGGAAAACTCATGAATTGATAGCAGTATATCCAATATTTTGATGATCCTCACTATGCAGACCACAGCATACATCCTTCCACCACAAATCTCAATGGATTAAGTTTGTGCATATTCATAGGAGGGTCCGCTTCTTAATGTAGAGGTACAACATCCTTTAGCCATAGGTGACATTCAAGATTCTTTACCACCTTCCAGACCTATATAGGCCCAAAAGACACTTGCAACCTCCATGATCTATTCTACCTAAAAAGATAAGGTTGATGGAATTTGCTACAAACCACCATTCCTTCTCCATCTCAGTCATAGTGGAGGGATATATATGGCAGCCAACAAGGTTGCATGAACATCCCTGGAGTGCATACTAATGAGGAACAGTTCTACAATTCTTGAACTAAGTGGACAAGTCAGGGGGAGGTCCATTGTTACCACTATCATTTCCATGAAACAATCGCTTTCTCAGTTACATGTATACAGGCCACACATCCTTCCCTTATCTCGGAACCCAGTAGGAAGAGGACTCCAGTCTTTCATAGCTGATTGGTGAAGATCTGCCTTGAATACCTGGATATCCAGCAGTAGTTCCTGGATAATCAGTATCACATTCAGCACACATACTAAGTCTTTGGCCAGTGTTCTTTTATTTGCAGTGCAGGTCTTGTCATTTGTTCCTAGGCCTAAGAACATTCAATTATCTCAGTTGTGCTTCACATGGATAGTGGCATTTGACCCATGCCCAAGTGGACTTTGCATAGGATTTAACCTCGATGAACAACACACTAATTGTGTAGTTTCAACATGTTGGATCAATATTTTTCATGCAGCCTTGCACTTGCAAGGGAATCATTGACTCAGTTTCATCTAAGACTTTCCTCCTTGTTGTCATTAATGATGGCAGGCATAATAAGTGGAATATATGCCTTATCAACCGACATGAATTACATGCAGTTCCAACAAGACCACCAGTTTCATTGCAACAACCCAAACCCTTTGGTCCTGGATTAAATGGATTATTCTCTACACATATGGAGAAATAACTCCAGCTCAATGAATTTGTTATGTATTTCCACTCACAAACTTAGAGCAGTTGCCACAAGCTGTTGACTGGAACTGTTTTCTTATATTTTCCATGCTGTGGGATGGAGATCAGAGTCCACATTCTCCAGTTTTTATATCCAAGATCTGACATCCCAAAGAGCTCAACTCCATCTGGTGGGATCTATGGCCTTGGTACAACAGGTCACTTTTCCAGGTTGATTGACAGCTTCATAAAATGCAGCTTCTAGTCTTCAGTCAGAGATGTTATACAATAGGATTGGTTCATTAAAAATCCAGGCTACTAAACCAGTTTTTAACCACCATATTGGATGCGCAAAACAGCTGCTGCCATAGAAAATTAAGAGTATCCATCAGTGAACAGAGGGCTGGGGTGGGTTTTTTCCTTGGTAACAAGACCCTGTGGTTGCTGCTATCACTGTATCTCATCTTTAAGATATTCAGCTTCTAGTCATGTCAGATAGAAAAATAGATTTAGAATTTTCTCAAGCAAAAGAAAATAAACCAGAACTTGAAGGACAATTATCCCATCATCATGTTTAGATTTGTGAAACCATTTAGTAAAGGAGAAAACTTTGTGTCTTGAAAATTATGTAATTATTGTGAAGTTGCTAATTTTGGAGAAAGTGCCCTTTAATAAAACAGCATGAAAAAGCTAATAAACATCAGTTTGTTGCTTATTTATCAACAACACAGTCAGAACTTAAAAACATTTATATATACCAGAGAGAACCTTGATGTAATCCAATCAGAAGTTTGTTTTATTAAATTTCTTTTTGAAGTGAACCTTTGTCTTTACGTTCCTAGTGTTGCTAGCATTTTATTTTTCATACATTTTTTTCTAGACAGTAAAATCACCAAGGATTACTTGTACTTGTGTGCAAAAACAAAATAGTTCAGTAAAATAAATTGCATAGAATTCAGATCATTAATGAAACCTGATACATTGGAATCAATATTGATTGAATAAACAAGGTGTGGAAAAGGCTCCTATAAACAGCTTGTGTCTGAGTGTGTTGCACTCTTGCACCTGCTGAATGGGTGCCTGAATTTTGAGAAGGTGCAAGGGTGCAACATATATATTTTTGATATGACATAATTAAGTTACAGTACTACTCTGCTTACAGTTGTAGATGTTGCAAATAGTTGCGCATTCAAATTTTCAAAATCAGTATGTTGTCATAAATAGTCAGTATTTTTGTACTCTGGGGTTGGCAAAAACATTATATTTAAAATTTCAAAACTGTCTATGGATTTTCTTTAGAAATCAGTTAAAGAAACATCTTCAAAACATTGAGGCTAGAGTTTAATTAGTACCTATGGTTTTAGAATTAAAACATCTCTGATATTAATATAAATGATTTCTCATACCATTTAAATCTTTGTGCTGGAAATGTACCTTAGATTTGTCAATGTAGAATGATAGAAACATGGATATACTCATTTGTACCAGTTGTGAATACAGTAGTACTGAATTCCTTTAGTCTGACTGTGTGATTATTTTACTTGACAAATTTTTATTTTGCATGAATAACAATTTAAGAACCACTGCAAATGATTAATAGTCATATATAAAGGAAATAAACCCTCCTCAGTAATGAAAGGTTTAAGTGATGGAAACAAGAATGGATGTTCACCAGTGGGTGAATTATGTTGCTGTGTCTTGTAAATTTAGGACAAGTTTCACTAGTGACCACTCTGTTGGCCTAGTGGTTAGAGCATCAGTCTCTGGAATTGAGAGGTTGTAGGTTCAAAGCCCAGCTTTTCCATACCAAAGACTTATAAAAATTCTTCTATGAGCTGCCTTGCTAGGTGCTCAGCATTAGGCGGTTAATGCTAGGACTGGTTGGCCTGGTGTTAGGATAATGTGACTGGTTGGGTCATGATGCTACATGTCTGCAGCATGATGCCACACTGCAGGATATCACTATAAACTGCCACACTGCAGACATTGTAGTGATATGGCTGAAATTTTTTAAAAGCTACACTAAAAATCCAAATATCACACAAACACATACACACGTTTAGTGATGGAAGAAATGAGCAGTTTAAACTGTCTATTCCTTGTTTGAATGTAATGATAAAATAACTTAGGCAAATTTTGATATCTTTTCTAGGAGGCAGTAAAACTGTAACATGCAAAGCCTGTGCTTTGATTGAGACATCGAATGATGTTGTCACTGGTTTAGACAAACAAGGCATACAATCAATAATTAGATTACTTCGTTATTAATGGGTCTGTGTTCCTGATTCTTTAGGTTTCTGAGGCTTGTAAGAAGTATGGTGGTTTCTACCTGGGATCTATTGGTGGACCTGCTGCTGTTTTGGCCCAGAATTGTATTAGAAAAGTAGAGCTCCTGGAATATCCAGAATTAGGTAAGTAGGAGTCCTCTACCAGCAATTTATGATTTCACAAATTTAAAATTTATATTAAAGTTTTATTGGGTTAGGTTTTGTGTGGTTTGGTGTTTTATGGCACAGCGACATGAGTAGATTTTTTAGTGCAGTACCTTACCCAGACCTACACCATGGTAGCTGACCCTGGATGGTTCAGTGGTAGGATTCAAACCTGCACCCTTTAGAGTTGAGGCAATTGGAATGAAGTACCTTACCCAGGGACACACTATGATAGCTGACCCTGGCTGGTCCAATGGTAGGATTCAAAGACACACTATTGTTGCTAACCCTGACTGGTGCAGTGGTAAGAATTAAAGACACACCATGGTAGCTGAGCCTGATTGGTCCAGTGGTAGGATTCAGTAATACACTATGGTAGCTGACCCTGACTAGTCCAGTGGTAGGAAGCAGAGAGACTCCATGGTAGCTGACCCTGGCTGGTCCAGTGGTGGGATTCAAAAACATGCCATGGTAGCTGATTCAGGCTGGTCCATTGGTGGGATTCAAAGACACACCATGGTAGCTAACCCAGGCTGCTTCAGTGGTAGAATTCAAAGACACTATGGTAGCTGACCCAGACTGGTCCAGTGGTAGGATTCAAACCTGCACCTTGTCAATCATAAGTCTTGCACACTAAAGAGTATTCTTCTCCCAAACATCTGTACAGTCACAACAATAATTAAAATAGATAATTAGATGTTTTGTGTTGTAAAGTAACATGAATCAAGTTTAATGTGTATTGTTTTTGCTTTAACAGTATTATCTCAGTGTTTGTAAAGTTTCCTCTGTTCAGAAGATCTAACTACCAGTATTCATTTTGACAAATCTGATCAAATTTTATAAAATGACAAATCTGATCAAATTTTATTTACTATTTACTTTATTGCATATAAATAAAATCAAATATTAGGTATTAATATTCATAAAATTGATAAAAAAAAGCAGTAATAGAAAAGTCAATACAACCATCACATAATAGTTCAGTTATATTTATGAAAATCTTTTTTAGCCTGATTACTTCTTTTCATTTTGCTCTAATGTAAAAAGACAGTAATTTATATACTGAGAAGATCATAATTTATGTCCGCATGTAAACTGAAGCTTATCATTTTATGTGATTTGGATGTGTCTCAAATTAGATACAATTAAATTTATTTTTATGTTCACTTATCACTTTATTTGATTCAAATGTGTCTCAGAAATTGTTTGTACAATTAAATTTGTTGTTTGTATGCTTATCATTACTTGTGAATCTATCATGTCTTAACTTAAATATACAATTTGTGCATTTACTATTATATGTGACTTAATGTGTCAAAAATTATGTTATATATTCTTCAGGTATGGAAGCCATTTGGAAAGTGGAGGTGGAAAATTTCCCTGCTTTTATTGTAGTGGATGACAAAGGCAATGACTTCTACCAAAAGTGGCAAGTGGATTGAAGGCAATGAATTATTAGATACAGCAGCATGTGTTTGTTCTCTCAATTGATATGATCATCTTTCTTCTAGATTCATTATAGTGTTCTGATCAGGGTCTATTATCTGCTTCATTTATTTCCAGCCAATTACAAATGTGATGGATCAGGGTCTGTTATATTTAGCAGCTGCTTCTAGACACTTTATAAGTGTGATAGATTAGCACCTATGATCTGTAGTTTACTGTTGTTGGTGTTTCTGTGGGTTTAAAGCCATTTGTCAGCATGGTGGACAGTAAAGTAGGTGGAAGAAGAACCTGGACAAATCCCAGAAAGAACCACCGACACACAGGAAATTAATGGCAAGCTTTCTTAAACTCCCATGTTTGCTGAACCAACTTGTACCCAAGCTGACAGAGCTAAGATGTTAGTGATCTGTAAAGGCTACCATCTTAGACCACTCAGACATCTGGGACCACACCTATGACCTGTAGTAATTGCTCCTAGACAGACTTAATGCAATTTCCCAATTAAGTCTTTATGAATACTTTGAATGTAAATTTCTTGTGGGATGCCTTTTCCCACAGATTTCATGGTTGCTACTAGAAACCAGAAGTTTCAAGAGCCAGTTAATAATAATCCTTTTAAGGAGCAATCAAACTCTCTGTCAAGTAGTGATGAAAACATATTTTGCAAATCATGAAACTTGATGCAAGCAAACTAAATGAATTGAGGCTATCCAACTCCAAACTAATTTATTTGGGTAGATGTAAGTAATAGATGCTAACATTCTTGAATTATGTTCTGAATAATTATTGTAAAAATAGAGATGATGAAATGCATTTTATGTGAAATCTGTTGTATAAATCAATTGTAAGTTTATGAGTTAGAAAATAGTGTTTAGCATAAATATCTGTAATGGAATGGAATCTATATTTAAATGTAACTATATTTACCTTGGTGAGACATAATTCTGTACTAAATACTTAAATTTACATTCAGTTACATAAAATGTATTTCATATAGAAGTTTTTAAAATGATGGTTGCCTTTATATGACAGTAAAACCTGTATGTGCAACTTTTGCTTTGATTGACTACTAATCATGTATGACTACAATTGTAATGCAGAGATTGATTTTAGTATGTATTTGAATTAGCATGAGTGACCACCTCTTGAATGCAACCTGTGGCCATAATTTTTTGGCAAAATATGCATTTTGAAACTTATGAATGATCACATTGCAAAAACATAAATAAAAATCTACTAACCTAGATTTAATCCTTGTAAAAATTACCATTTAGGAAAGTCTGGAGGCAAAGTTGCTTCTGTTGTAAACAACAATTACTGTATCACACAAGGACAAACACCAGTGACCTTTATTTAATCCTGTGTGACCACAACTACCTAAACTGTTAAGACTGTTCTAAACAATTACATTTTCTAAATGAGGCCAGCTGCCAGTTTCATAAATTTTAGGTCCTAAATGTGAGACTGTAAAGCAGACTAAAGTTCATATGACTAACTGCCATTGTAGTGTCAAGATCATGTAAATACACATTGTGATAACCATTCATTGAATGGAATAGTCATGAATATGTATAGTCACTTTTTATTGTTTCTTTATCATTTGTGAAAACCTGCACAATGCTGAGAATGACATAATGTTTTGCTGTAGCAGCTGATTACATCATCTTGATAGCTAATACATAATGCCTGGAGTGAAGAAGGATTTTGTCTTGGTCTTTAATACTTGTAAGTGATAATTGTTTTCTTGATTTGATTGTCATTGTTAAAGGCTTGTGTTGTTTGTTACTATTTTGCTTGTTGTTGTTGTTACAGTGATTACAACCCACAAAAATCATTATCAGTTTCCTTAGATTACACCATTTCTATTATCAGTGAGGCTCTTGCCTCTAACTAAATTTATTCTTTTATCATCTTAGTCTGTTTTGCAATTCATATGATAATACATGTACATGTGATCTTTCAATATAAATGTAACGGTTTTATGATGTATATCTATATTGCTGTATAAAACTATGAATGCATGCAGTATTTTAATAAGAACTACAAATAAAGAACACCATTATGTACAGTGATTGTGAGTATTTTTTCTTCTGAAACAGTTTTGTATTTCTACTTACAAACTGGTTTATCAGAGACCATCTCTCTTGAGGCTTCACTTGTTTTTGGAAGGTTTTACTGTACAAAGAGATATTTGCAGCATCAGCTGTTATTTAAATCTTTCATTATCACATAGTTTCCAGTATATTTATGAAAGTGACACACGTTTAACATAGGTTTAGTATAAGTTAGAGATTGATTGGCCTAGTCTTGCTTTTTAGCACAGTTTTGACACCCACCATATATACTTGTTAAGAAGTTATGTCCAGCTGCAAACTACACAGATTTGGATTAACCATTGCATATTGTGACCTCAGATCTGTATCTTGAAGTCTGTTAGAAGTAGTCAGTAGAACAAACAATATAGACCTTAATATACCAGTGCATTATACAACAAGACAAGACTTTATTAACTCAGGTTGTACAGTTCACAAAATATGAGGTATAAAAAAAGAACATTAATGTGTGATACCATAGCATAATGCTAACAAAGAACATTTATGTAATGAGTGATACCATAGCATAATGCTAACAAAGAACATTAATGTAATGTGTGATACCATACATAATGCTAACAAAGAACATTAATGTAATGTGTGATACCATAGCATAATGCTAACAAAGATTACAAAATTTTGTTGGACCTCTCGGTTGATTTGGTGGTTATAGCATCCACCATGGATGCTGGAGTTCATGGTTCCAAACCCCGGCTGAGTCATCCCAAAGACTTACAAAAAATGGTACTAACACCTGCCTTGCCGAGTGCTCGATGTTAAGAGGTTTGTGTTAAAAAAAATTCATATCACTCACATACACAATTTATGTTAAAAATCTATATCACACACACGCAGAGTTTGGAAAACGCCTAGAATCTGCAGATATTTTTCATTAGTCTTATTCTGTATTCATTAATTGATTACACCTCTTCCTTCATATCTCGATGCACAGTGGATTACATAAACAAAGATTGAACTATAAGCAAGAGCACGATTTACCAAAGGACACCTAAAAATTAAAAAAAAAAACGACTTAGACATAAAAAAATGGGGGGGATAGTTTAGGGATGGGGTAAGGAACTGAGCTATATAATGATTGATTTCTTGTTTGACAATCACATTGATAATAATTGTTAATAACACGCTTTTTCTAATGAAGTTGTTTGTTATTCTGTACAAATAACATTTATTATCAAAATGTCCAACATGTAAAAGATCTTTTCAAATGGTTTCAATAACCATCATGTGTATGCAAAAACATGTATTATTACATCACTGCTTTTTGTTTTGTTGATTAGCTTGCTTCCCAGAGTGATATTTAATAGTTTAGTGCCAAGTTGGGAGTCACAGTGGCAGGGAACTAGACTAACAGTTGATACACAACCAAACAAGATTCCTTATTCTTAAAAAACAATTATTTAGTGAGACAATCGCCCAAGTCGAAACTTAATTCAGTTAGTACAATATTGAAACTTCTTATCATCCTTGACAATATCTTTAAGTACCAGGGTCCGGTTTCACTAAACATCTTAAGTGTGACAACATTCTCAACCTCAAATCCATTTTTTGTGAGCTGAGATTTATCTCAGGCACACATTCACTATTCTTCCTCAAATCAACACTTGAGGATCCTCAACTAAGGACAAAATTTGAGATTGTTTATTACAATCTTAAGTGACCACACCGGAAGACTCACTACTTTGGAAGTTGAGCATATTATATTCTCCATGAATTCACGTGCAAACTCCCACTAACTGTAAGTATTATTGTCGTTTGGTTTTAGTGTTTATATTGTGTGTACATGTCAATGATAGAGCACAAAGAAAATATTAAAAGATCCAGGAATTGGAATGATAAAGATAAAATTTTACTTGTTCAGAAAGTTTTTGAAAGGGAAAAGGTTCTATTTGGAAAATTGAAAGATTGTGGTGGGATGGGTGGAGTTACACAATCTGAAAAGGAAAGGGCCTGGATTAAAGTTGCAGATGTGGTTAATGTGCAAGGATTACTCCAGCATTGTCATAATTGAATATAATTTATCACTTGTTGAAACAAAATGTGCTTGACTAAATAAGATATTATATTTTAGACTCGAAAATTGGTATCAGTTACGTACATCAATTACTAAACTCTACTCAAATTTACAGAATAATTGCATTCTACGATATTGCCGCATTCATATTATTCGGTATTTTTTCCTGGATAGCACCACCTATCATGTACGTAACCTAAATAGATTGCATGGCCATAAGTTACTAGTTCTGAGTCACCAGCTGATTTCATGAAAATGTTGGGAATTATGGTAAAAAAACATTTTTAAAATGCATCCATTTGTAAAAAAAAATCTTCCATAAAAATGCCTGTAACCAATGTTCTTATACATTTTCATTGTCTCCTTAAATCAGATGTAACTAACAATTAAGTCATCTGATAATGTTGAATGATGTTATTCAAGAATCAGACCATGATTTTAACAGAGTGCAGTGTTATCATGGACATTATAGTTAGCGATCAGAAACCAATTAATAAAGATAATGATTTTCAAGATATTGTATATGTTTATCTTGTATTTGTTGTTTTTACTTAACCCTGGTAGTGCAGAAGCCATATATATATATATATATATATATATATATATATATATATGGTTTATGACACCTGAATCTACATGTGGTAACCATATTTATATGGTCACAGTAACCGTCTTCCATATGCAGTAGCCATAAAAATATGGTTTCGTACAATGACCTAAACAGATGTTAAATGTTCACCAATCATCAAGCACATGCTAAACAAATTAGAGAATACCAAACAAGATGTGTAATAATTAAATAATTATCTCACTTACATGTGATTGAGAAATAATACTAAAATGAATAATAATAACAAATTTGCCAGGAAATTCGGTTGTCAACAGACAACATCAATATAAACAATATGGTGGTTGTGTACAGTGATGAGGAAGATTTCTTGTGTGAGTTGGTGTGTGATGAGGTTAGTGAGAATGAAAATTTGAGGGGTTTGATGACGCCGATATTTTTGAAGTTGATGATGATGATGTTGGTGACAGAGAAATTGATATGTTTGAGGAGTGGGAAGTTGGTGACATAACTGTAAGAACAGAGTGCAGTTTCACATCTATACCTGGTATACGGCACCTGTTCAACAAGTTCAAGAGCCCATGGACTATTTAAATCTGTTCATTAAGGACGATGACCACGATGAAATAGCTACAGAAACAAATCGGTGAGTTAATCTTGTATAAATAATGGAACAATATCATGCCAATAGAATAACTTACTTTCAATATTCATGAGTTAAATTTTATTTTATAATTGTCAATTCATAATCATATAAATATTGTTGAAATGAATATTGTTTCGATTCATCAATAACATATTTACAAATTATGATGACAAGGGTGTGGGTAGATTATATTTCTGTCAGAGACTTAAAACAATAAAATTTCATCTCTGCGTTATGTTAATTACTGACATGACCTGTACAAGTTTGCTGTTAAGACTAAACAAAACATTTCAATTATATTGGTAGAAGCTGTATTATTCCAAAATAATATTTGATTCATTAAAAAAAATGTCAGTCATTATAGTTATATTTTCTATGTGGGTTTTTTTTGTTGTTCTTTGCCGTATCTATATTAGTAATTGGGTGTGTTTATTTCAATGAACAATTTTTGGACATCATTATTTCAGATATGCTGATGAGTTCTTGCAACAGAATCATGAGCTCTTGAAACCAAAGTCCAGGTTTAGGTACTGGTGTGCTACAAGTGGAAAGGAAATAAAATTATTTCTAGCTCTTACTATTGCTATGGGACTGATTGTGATGCAAGATGTCCAGGTGTGTAATTTATTTGATGTGCATATATTTTATATGTAAAAACAAATTTATTTTTATGTATTAAAAATAGAAACATTAACATATATATTTCTCCATTTGCACTTTTTTTCATCATTTAACAAAATTATGTAATGTTTATGATGATACAATGTAATATAATATCAAACTTTATTTGGCATGTGCTTTGTATATGCAGGACTTTTGGAGCACAGATCCAGTGATGGTGACATTTTTTCCTTCTGTCATGTCACGAGATAGATTTCTCATCCTAATAAGCTTCTTTTATCTTTGCAACAATGCAGAATATGTTGCTAGAGGTAATAAAAACATATTTATTGTTTAACACTTCTCAAAGCATATTATGTCCAAATCATATTATACAAATATTATAATTATAACTATGATATACATATTTGGTTTAAATTATCAATTATGTTGATTTGGTTGAAATATAAAGTCTGTTAATAAAAAATTGTCCCAAGTAATATAACATGACATAAAATGGGGAACAAATATAAAAAAACAAGTTCATATTTGTCAAAAAAATATGTTGTATTTACTATTCTTTTTTTGTCTTTTTTTGTAAAATACTGTCTAATGTTTATTTCAGGTGTCCCTGGTTATAATCCAGTCAGAAAACTTTGTTGTGTCTTCATTAATGTAATCAGCAGATTTGGTAGTGTTTTTGTACCAAATAGGTACCTGTCTTTGGATGAAGGGATGATTCCATGGAGAGGGAAACTGTCATTCAGGGTATATAATCCTGATACACCCATAAAATATGGGATTAAGTCCTATATGGTCTGTGACTCTACAAATGGATATTACTCCAAGTTTCAATTGTATGTTGGTAAAAGTAATATACCTGCAAGTGAAAATGGTAAAACATACGACCTGGCTATGGACATGATGCATAATTTTTTTGGACAGGGTTACACTTTGTTTATGGACAGTTACTATTTATCTCTCAGTCTGTTCCTAGACCTATGGGAATTAGGAACAAGTGCCATTGGGACTGTTCAAAGCACTAGACAAGGGATTCCACAAACTCTTAAAGACAAAAAACTGACAGTTTGACAAGAGATTTACACAATTCACACTGGTGCGTTAGTAGCCATGAAATACAATGATAAAAAGCAAGTCATTTTCCTTGGTACAGCAGGGACAGTAATGAATGTTCAAATTGGCAAAAGTGACACAAGGACTGGCCTTGCTATTGAACAGCCAGATATAGTAAATCTTTATGATGATATGTATATGGGGGGATGTAGATAGATCAGATCAAATGGTATCATATCAATGCTTTAATTCTAGAACACCCAAGTGGTGGAAAAAAGTTTTCTATCATATGCTCAATTTAACAGTTTTAAATGCTTATATACTATATAAAATATCCTCACCAGATGTGGTAAAAATGCGTCAGCGTGTCTTTAGGAGAAAATTAATATCGCAGATTGTTCAAACTGCTGGCTATTTTGCAGAAATCAAAATAGGAAGAACCAGACCATCTGAGAGGTCCTAATGAGGCTGGAAAGTCAACATTTTCTATGCAAAATGATAAATGAAAATTCTGATTATAATCAGAAAATGTGTGCAGTTTGTGGTCCAGCAGAAAAGCAAATACTTGCCTCAAAAGGGATGCAGAAAAGGCATGCTGGGAAAACTACTAACATGAAATGCAGACAGTGTAATGTGTCACTTTGTGTTACTCCTTGCTTTGAAATATACCACACAAAGGAGGAGTCCATACTAACATACAAGATAATGAGACTGGCACAAAATAATGATTAAATAAGACAATTTCATCTAAGATATGGAACAAACTTAAGTATGAAGAAATAAAAAGTAATGTATATAAAATCATATTATTTCAATAGATCATAAACCGAACAGGTGAAGAAGTGAGCATTTTTACCATTGTCTAAATCCTGTATTTGGCCCACTGAAATATACTATGAACTGCCTTTGAAACATAACCTTGTAATTATAATGTTTAAGTTTTAATGCAGTGTAACAGTGTAAATAATTTCTCAATATTTGTTCATTATCAGAAATTTTGTTTCTGAAAAATAATGCAATAAAGTATGTACAAGTTTAGCAAGAAATTAAATAAATCAGATTGCTTGTCATGTTAATACAGTCATAATAAATATGCAATATATTTTCATGTGTAAACCATCATTTATGTTAATAATTCCTTTATGTTTTTTGTTGCTCTTATTTGTATTGGTTATTTATTATGTCAAATGTTTCTATAACAAAAATGATTATTTTGCACATTAAAATATGTTAATGTTTCAACCATGTTATTATTTTTATGTTAATTATCTAACAATAGTCCTTCTATAACATTCATATCAAATCCACAGGGTCATTCTTCAGTTTTCCCCAAAATATAATTTCAACCTGAAATGATAAAAATGGTTGCAAATTGATAAATTGTCATTATTTGGTTTCCATGGTAACCATAATAAGTTGTATTTAAATAAAAAATACATGTACAGAACCAGGAAATGTTCCAACATTATCTGACCAAATTTCATATAATTCTGTTTAATATAACTGGTTATAAAGCAATGATCCTGGCGTTAGTAAAAACTCTCCATCAACTTTCAAAACAATTCAGCATAGACAGGTTAAGCAGTTACAAATAATTCACTATGTGGATGTCATGCGAAAACAATTCAGCACTACCAGGGTTAATATACATTAATTTCCTTGTTTGAAGACAATTGTAAGAATGATGCCACTTATTTTCTCTATTATGAAATATTGGTATTACCTTGATATTGCTATAATGCCCCAAAAATATTTATGTGATGGTATATTATTGTCCTAATGTCATAATAGTTATGATTATAAACAAATATACAAGTAATCACTTATGATGGGAGGTGGAACCACTTTTGTCAGTGAGAATGAAATACCATTGATAAAAGTACAGTTTAAACATAACCTGTTTAAACAAAAATAGGTGTTATTAAGAAAAGTACATGTAATATTGATTTTAAGAACATAAAGATTATATGTCAGCACATGAGTATTGCAGTATTTTGAAGTAGTGAAATTACTCTGTGTATTTTTAATGTAGCACATTCATCAGCAGGTACAACAATTTCAAGAAATAAAATTAGTAATGTTAAACTAGTAACTCATTACCATGCAGTGTTTATATGCTAATCATACTATATGTGACTTTATGCAGAAAATTACATAAGAAAAAAAAGAGATCAATTTAATTTTAATGTTATTTTTGTTCTGAAGAAGATTTGTGAATTTAGTTACATTTAAATTGATCATGAAAAAGTGCTGCTATGTGAGGCCACTCATCTTAAACAGATATTTTCTCAATGCATAAATTTATTGATTGTATTGTGATATGACCTTAATGAGACATAATTCTAGGTTAGAAAGAGGTGTTCTTTACAAGGTAGATTTCATTCTACTATAATGCAATATTGTCCTAATTGTTTCATTTAGAATTTTGAGTGTGATCATTACTCTTGATTATAATTGTGAACATGAATTTAATGCAGTGTTATCAGATAATTAATCACAGTTTGCGAAACATTTCTAAGTACTTTTAATAGTCAATCAAGATAATGCTTAAGGTCCATAACCTAATAAATTATGTTCACTCTTTTAGCATTTCCTTAAAGCCAAGAACTGTACTTCAATGCAGGAAGCAGTATGACAACATAAAACAAAGAGGTAATTGAAAAACATAAAAAATTAGGAATAAAGTCAATGATCTGGAACAAATTTAATGAACCATAGAGAAATAGTTTAAAATATTACATATTGACTATATTGCTGTATACAATTTCAGTAATGAAATTTTATTATACAAATTAGGACTTGTATTTTAAAATACATGTTATAATAATTCATCCAGAATAAAATATTTTATTATCAGCAGTTAATACAAATCGCCTTCCAAAACAAAGATAAAAAAATTGGCCAACATATTTAAAATCCATTCTAAATTTTTTATCACTTCTGAATTAATGTTAGTTCACAACAGCATTACAGTAGCTATGTAAATCTTTCTAAAATTAGTGAATTTACTCATTCAATTTTTCCAGTCATGAAATATGGTGTTATTGGTTATATGTTCCTTACTTTCTAAAAATATACTTCCTTCTATAATTTTTTAGCCAAGGAGAGGCTAGAGGGATTTAAAATATCACAAACTGTAGGAGGTCCAAAACACACTGATCTGCCTTTAGTATTGAGTCTATTGCCAAAACGTAAATGGTATACTGATCAACTAAGCAACATATAGTTTAAACAGCATGAACTATATTTCTTGCATTTATGTATTGTTAATCATTTTTGTTTCTAATCCACTTATAAGCAATGAACTTCATACTTTGCAATATACATAAACTCATTATGCTTACTAGTTATTACACAATGTTGTGATATGGTCATTCATTACAGTTGATATTATGTTTTAACTTCATATAAAATGGATAAAATACTAAATATGTATATTGTTATTTTTATTATTAATATATTATCAAGGTTCCCATGTTTGCAAACTGGAAATAGTAAGTTTTTATATTAGGCAGCCTTGATTCTGCCTTGTTTAATTTTAATAAATTAACTTTAGGAAAGGTTACCAGTACATTATTTGGTATTTATATTACCACTAATTTAATTGCAATAAATTGGGAAAATACAATATGCTGTAATCTAAGTAAATTCCAAAATTGTCTTCAGTGCATCTTTATAGTATACATATGATAATGTACAATTTGCCTCAATCATATATTTATGTTGATTTTTCTTCATTGAAAAATATGTCCTACATATATAATCATGCAAAACATTTCCATCCCCTGGTTCAGAAATATTTAAATTTTCTTCATTATCTGCAATTAATTCATCAGCTGGAATGATGTCCCCCTTGTATATGCCTATGTTATGAAGAACAACACAGGACAATGTGAATAAGGCAGCTTTTTCAGGAGGAACTCTTATACCATTTTGCAAACATGGGAAATGCCTCTTCAAAATGCCAAATGTTTGTTCAATAACAACTGTGGCTCAACACAAGGCATCATTGTACTTCCTATGTGCAGTTGTGTTAGGTGCATTGTATGGTGTCATAAGGAACTTCCGACAAGGATACACAGAATCACCAAGTAGAAATCCTCATATTCACCTGAAAATATTATGAATTAAATATGAAACACGATATCGGTTACTTATAGTTAAATAATGTTTAAAATGTTATATTGGATATTAAAGTGATAAATTAATTAAAACAGTTAAATTTTTCAACAAAAAAAAATATTAAAAACATTTTTATATTAAATAACAATTATCTGTAAAATTTTATTTTCTGCTCCTGACAGGGTAATATATTGTAATTTTTTATTACATTTTTTCAAAACAATTAAATATTATATAAACAACCCTACCTATGATAAATGATTCGTAAAATCCTAATTCATCTTGATATATTTTGTGTCCAATAAATATATATCCACAAAAGGTATGATTCCAAAAGACATAAACAAATGTTAATTTTATTTCATGTAATATACATTTGAACATATAACTATATCATACACAACAGTAAGATATGGTTTAAAAGTACTTTAAAATAAAATTTTATTATGAAATGATTTTATTGCACATAATATATGTATAGTGGTAGCAAATTTTCATTATCAGGGACGCTATGTCGACAAACTGGAAACAATAAATTAATGCAATTACTAATTTGTATTTGTATACATCGTTGATATCCCTTTTGGATTTTATTTGGGATGGTGTTAAAATCACATGATCTTTTAACGGTTTTTACAATTTAAGTATCAGTCATGCATGCAGTATATAATAATGCATGTATGACTGATATTTAAATTGTAAGCAACAATATGCGCCCTTTTTTATAGAATAAGATAACAACATTACTGTCATGGCCCCAAGTTTCAACACTCCCGACGTGACATTAGATCAAAGCCTGTAACCCATATAAACTTCTTAACGTAAGTAAAAAATGTTTTATTCGCAAAGACCTAGCTTAAGTCAATTCATATAACCGAATAATGCCTACTGCATGTTTCACAGTAAAAGCTATCCATATTACTGCATGCTTTTGTGCGTGAAAACATTATCCAATTTCATAATCTGTTTATACTTGGGGTCATGGCTATATGGCATATAAAGAGCGAATGCTCCTAATGATGGACACGAAGCAATGGTTTGAAAATATGTGCTATAGGTAAAATAAAATATATGGAAAATATATTATCTGAAATCCTGTAAAAGCCCTGCTTGGCAGCTGAGGCTGTGTCTTGTCAGGGAAATTGTATAACGTTCTTTGCCTGTTTCATGAAGGCTCTTGCCACTTCAAATATACATCTGCTTACACTGGCTACACTCGCAACCAACGACTCTCCGATGAGCCGGACGTGAGCGCCAGTGGCGAAAAAAACGTAAGGCTACAATACCTTGTGGAGGGGTGGCAACGCCTAGCTCTGCTTCATAAAAGCTGAATCAAGTGTTTCAGTAACAGTATTTACAATGAATAAAATGGTAAGTCTCTTAAATCTATAATGAGTGAACAAAACAGTGTCATTGACATCCATGGGTTACCTATGTCCCTACAAATTATCCTTTCAAATCGATTTCTCTTTTATGACGTCGATGATAACGTTCAAGCGCCATATTTGAGCGTATGCACTTGAGGGAGCTTAACCCTAACCTCAGAAAATTGAGGATATTTCTCAAATTCAAGTTGAGATTTTTCTCATGTGTTCTTTGTGAAACCAGATTGAGAAAAATCTCAAATATTGAGGAAAATCTCAAAATTTTAGTAGAAAAATACACTTAAGATGTTTTAGTGAAACCGGGCTCAGTTCAGAAATACTCTAAAACTCACTTTCCCACATTGGTTCATCTCTGTGAAACCAAGATCTTTATTTTACAAAGTTTTCTTTTTGCTTGTTTGCTTTGCTATGTTTGATCAGTTATAGATGAGTTGGTAAATATAAGGTAGTTTAATTATGTTGCATACACAGTAACATTTTTATAACAGTGTTTGATATTGATCAACTTAAGTGAGTTCAACTGACATACAACTGGGGCTGCTAGAATTCAAGTATGTAGGATTTGCATGCCTTTTAACTTTTCTTTTATTAACATGATAATACAAAGGAGGCCAGCTTTTAATTTAGTGCAACAAAAACCTTTGCAAGTCAGTTATCGAAACATAGCACTTAATTAGGTTCTCAGAGAAATGCTTGCAAACACAACTGTAACTGTAAATTGACACATTTTACATTTAAGCACAGTGGATTTATGATTATACTCAAGAGGAACTAAGATGTATAATTTAAATACCAATTTCAATTAACAAAAAATTATTTAATTGGTATTTAAATATTGATGTACTGCCTACACTTTGCATAAGTGACATTTTCATTGATCAAAAATTTCTTGAATATCTTTATGTTGTACAAAGAATGTTGCTTGGAAAGAAAATGTAACCAGTTATTTTGATTTATTAAAAGTTGATAAATTTCAAAATATTGGTTAAACTTTCCAGGTCCAATCTATTATTTTCAACCATAAAACTAGTGATATATTAAAGTTTTAGTTACCAATTTTGATCATGATTTTCTTCAAGTTCAATAATTAGAGATACATTATTTTTGTATTTTCTGGTTTTTAAAAAAAGGGATCCATGACTGATCCCACATTATAAATGAGTTCACGAGTTATCAAGGCACAAGTTATCGTGGGAGTGGTGTATAGTTATTAAACATTAATCCTGGAAATATAAAATGAGGTATAAATTTTCATCTTTCATTAGGAAATAAGAACATGACTGGAGATAGTGTTATTCATCATCTATTTATCATGACTCTACAATATTTTTCATTCTAGGAAACATTAGCCCATCTTCCAGTCTTAACAATGAACCCATAATATGCATCTGCAAACTTAAAAATGCTTTTAGATATATTTTGGTAATGAGATGTAGATCTTTTCTAAATCCAGGTTAGCTTTAAATAACATGTAATTTAAACCTTTAGATGAATTATTGATGTTAGTTACTGAAGATTGCTTGTATTGATCTTTTATTCATAGTTCTACACATTTGATTAACTATTAATTGACAAAAAATTGGTATCTCCATATTTAGCAATTGTGGACATCATATAATATAAATTTTACTTCTATCATCCATTATTTCATAAGAATTGTCACGAAAAGGATGATATAAGGAAGAATACATATGATAAAACCTTTTTTCTTCCTGACCACCAGCTAATCTAGCTGGTTAGTTCATCATGGGTTTTTTGACAGTAATAATTAGGGGGAACTTACCCAGTTCACAGTATGCCATAAGTGTACATACTAAAGAAAGACGAGTTTTTTTTAAAAAATTATATCAGATCTCACAAAATCCCCAAATTTTACAAGCATATGTTAAAAGTTTTACAGTTGTCCGATTTGAGCTTAAATTCAGTAGACAAATATAAATTATGTACATGCTTTTTAAATAAATGCATACCTTTACTTGTGATGAATACTTGATTTTTCAGGCCATTGGTGAACTTTCTTTTGAAATATAAGGAATAATTGTTACTTGTCAACAATATTAATATAGGCTTTTTTTATCTGTATGTGAATTTAAAAAAAAAAAATAACAGTAATTTTTGTTTTCTATGTATTGATTATTAATTTCCACTTATCACAGTATCCACTAAACATATCAAGAGTATATTGCAGAGGAGTTACTGATAACATCCAGTCCTTACACTATTTCTGGGGTTTCTTGGTTGTCACTATCTGTGTCTGCTGAGTTTATTTGTTTAAAATATTCAAAACATTCTTCTTCATATGATTGTTCTCTTTCTAATTCAGTAATGTTGTCATTTCTTAACCATCAATATATTGTTTTTAATGTGAATATATATTAAAATCCTCAAACATTTTATTATGGTGTATGTCACAGTTTATGGGTGAATATGAAAAGGTCCTGTATTATTATTTGTTTGAGTTTACACTGTTTGGAATGTGATTCATATACAGACCATCCATTTTGCTTGAAATCTTTTAGGTTTGCATATATTGCAGTTGTAATTGTATGAACAACATAAATATAGAAACCTAAGAGGACCAGGATGAAGGTAAAAAGTTCATTTCTAGAACATTTTATTTTGTTAACAAGATCTATTGCTTTCTAGAACATTCTGTGTTGTTAACAAGATCTATTGCTTTCTAGAACATTCTGTGTTGTTAACAAGATCTATTGCTTTCTAGAACATTCTGTGTTGTTAACAATATCTATTGCTTTCTAGAACATTCTATGTTTTTAACAAGATCTATTGCTTTCTAGAACATTCTATGTTGTTAACAAGATCTATTGCTAGAAGTTCAGTAAAGAACAAGACAAATATCAGGACATCCAGGAATTCTGAAAGGGGATGACAGTGTCCTGAACTCAAATCCAAGTAAACATGTTTACCTACAAATAATTATATAATCTTAAACTATAATCTACAGTAATGAATTATAGACAAAAGATAGCTCCTGGTATGTAATATGTTGTTTACCCCAAAAGGACAGGTGTTCCCAAAATCCTGCCTGCAGTTATTGATGAAGGTCAATCAAAATCTACAGATTTGATACAGTTTGCTATTTTTAATAGGTTACACTCGACTACTTGAATTTTTAATGAGACAATCTGGTGGATATTTTTTGTTGCAAAATATCAGTGTTGAATTATGTATATTAATAAACAGTCTAATTTTTGAAGGTCTTTTTTATGAGTAACCAGGCTGCATCATTCTGAGAAAAAAAGACCAATTTAAAGTCTTGGTAAATATCTACATAGGATGGAATGGTTAATTTACAGTGTGTATATGCCACCATAATAAACAAAAAGCTCTTTTTAAAAATCTTATATACTTGCCCGACAAAGATATGGTGAAGTGTGAAGGCATTGGTGACAAAATTTCATATGCAAGACCTTTCCGAATTTCAATACCTATGTGATAAATGCGATGTCCTTGATCTGGTGTGTTTTTTTTTTTTTAGATGACCTACATATTTTTTGAATTTATATAACCCAGATTGTGTTGATCTCATTTTTACATTATACAAAACCAATGTATTTATACTCTAAATGCGAATACAGGAATTAGTGATTTTCGTAATATGGTTTTTACTCAGTTAAGGGACACTGTACATTCTGCAACTAGAAAAACGTCGTATAGGAGTTTCAGATAATTCGATGTGATTGATTTTGTACCTGATTTACAAAATGCTGTAGTTACTGTCCTGTTTACCCGTACTGCCTTATAATCTGTCAGTTCTAACCACATAAATTCTGACAACGTTCCGTAAAATGTTATAGACGAATATTCTCCAAGAACAAAAATCATACCCACATATAATCCATTACCTTATATGCATAGAGAACAAAGAAAAGCTATAGATGTTAAACATATGATATTTACAAATTACACTCAGTACAGGTCATGCAAGATCAGGGGAAATTGTAGGAAATAGAAAAATAAACAAATTGAACAATAAGTATCTGAGAGCATACTTATTACATAGATATGCAGAGATCATAAAATCTAGGAACTTCCGGTCAACTATTAAGCCATATTTTTAAATAAAGGTTTTGATAGTCAAGATAGATGATTCTTATTAAAGGTAAAAAAGTTGTAAACTATGACAAATATGTATAAAAAAATCTTTATTATCTGTTATGTAAAGGTCGCATTAGATATTGTAAAGGATGCTCCTTTGACCAGTGAACCCATCAGAGAATCAAACTTTTAAGGATAATAGTAACATGGATACAATGGTTGAATTTAAACAAGTTAATCAGGAAAAAAGTATAAAATGACATGTTTAAATTAAAAACGCTACTTGATGGGGCTCAAATTCCTGTCAAACTATTAAAAGCTGTGCACCAATTTTTGTTTACAGATCTCATTAATAAAAAATTTTATAGTCAATATTTATTCCTGATCGTCTGAAGGAAGTTAAAGTAGTTACGATTTTAAATAAGAAAATACCCAAAACAACTAATGATAAAAATAATTATTAAGCTGTCAGCATTCTTCCCATCATATCCAAACTGTCTGAGAAATCAATTGAGACCAAGTTAATCACATTTTTGTAGAATATTTAGAAATATTTTGCGTGCTTGTAAAAATCATGGATGCCAGGCCACTGTTAACATTTAGCGGAAAACTAAGGGAAATCTTTTAATGACAACAAATATGTAGCTGCAGTTCTGGATATTTATTCCAGGCCATTGAATGTCTTAATGACAAGTATGTAGCTGCAGTTTTGGTGATTTATACCAGGCCTTTAACTGCCTTATGACAACAAGTATGTTGCTGCAGTTTTGGTGATTATGCCAGGAATTTGAATGTCTTAGTGACAACAAGTATGTAGCTGCAGTTTTGGTGATTTATGCCAGACCTTTAAACGTCTTAGTGACAACAAGTATGTAGCTGCAGTTTTGGTGATTATGCCAAGAATTTGAATGTCTTAGTGACAACAAGTATGTAGCTGCAGTTTTGATGATTTATGCCAGGCCTTTGAACGTCTTAGTGACAACAAGTATGTAGCTGCAGTTTTGGTGATTTATGCCAGGCCTTTGAATGTCTTGGTGACAACAAGTATGTAGCTGCAGTTTTGGTGATTTATGCCAGGCCTTTGAACGTCTTAGTGACAACAAGTATGTAGCTGCAGTTTTGATGATTTATGCCAGGCCTCTGAACGTCTTAGTGACAACAAGTATGTAGCTGCAGTTTTGGTGATTTATGCCAGGCCTTTGAATGTCTTGGTGACAACAAGTATGTAGCTGCAGTTTTGGTGATTTATGCCAGGCCTTTGAATGTCTTGGTGACAACAAGTATGTAGCTGCAGTTTTGATGATTTATGCCAGGCCTTTGAACGTCTTCGTGACAACAAGTATGTAGCTGCAGTTTTGATGATTTATGCCAGGCCTTTGAACGTCTTAGTGACAACAAGTATGTAGCTGCAGTTTTGATGATTTATGCCAGGTCTTTGAACGTCTTAGTGACAACAAGTATGTAGCTGCAGTTTTGGTGATTTATGCCAGGCCTTTGAATGTCTTGGTGACAACAAGTATGTAGCTGCAGTTTTGATGATTTATGCCAGGCCTTTGAACGTCTTAGTGACAACAAGTATGTAGCTGCTATTTTTGTGAGTTATATCAGGCCTTTGAATGTCGTGATGACAAGAAGCATGTAACTGCAGATTTGGTGATTTATGCCAGGCCTTTGAATGTCTTGGTGACAACAAGTATGTAGCTGCAGTTTTGGTGATTATGCCAGGCCTTTGAATGTCTTAATGACAACAAGTATGTAGCTGCAGTTTTGGTGATTTATGCCAGGCCTTTGAACGTCTTAGTGACAACAAGTATGTAGCTGCAGTTTTGATGATTTATGCCAGGTCTTTGAACGTCTTAGTGACAACAAGTATGTAGCTGCACTTTTGGTGATTTATATCGGGCCTTTGAATGTCTTAATGACAATTATGTAGCTGCACGTTAGGTGATTTATACCAGGCCTTTGAATGTCGTAATGACAACAAGTATGTAGCTGCGGTTTTGGTGATTTATACAAGGCCTTTGAATGTCGTAATGACAACAAGTATGTAGCTGCGGTTTTGGTGATTTATGCCAGGCCTTTGAACGTCTTAATGCCAACAAGTATGTATCTGCAGTTTTGGTGATTATGCCAGGCCTTTGAATGTCTTAGTGACAACAAGTATGTAGCTGCACTTTTGGTGATTTATATCGGGCCTTTGAATGTCTTAATGACAATTATGTAGCTGCACGTTAGGTGATTTATGCCAGGCCATTGAATGTATTAATGACAACAAGTATGTGGCTGCAATTCTGGTGATTTATACCAGGCCTTTTAATGTCTTAATGACAACAAGCATGTAGCTACAGTTTCGGTGATTTATGCCAGACCTTTGAATGTTTTAATGAGAACAAGTATGTAGCTGCTGTTTTGGTGATTTATGCCAGGCCTTTGAACGTCTTAGTGACAACAAGTATGTAGCTGCAGTTTTGGTGATTTATATCGGGCCTTTAAATGTCTTAATGACAACAATGATGTAGCTGCAGTTTTGGTGATTTATGCCAGGCCTTTGAATGTCTTAATGACAACAATGATGTAGCTGCAGTTTTGGTGATTTATGCCAGGCCTTTGAATGTCTTATTGACAACAAGTATGTAGCTGCAGTTCTGCAGATTGATGACAGGCTTTTGAATGTCCTAATGTGAACAAGTATGTAGCTGCTGTTTTGGTGATTTATGCCAGGTCTTTGATTGCCTTAATGACAACAAGTATGTAATTGCAGTTTTCGGTGATTTATGTCAGGTCTTTGAATGTCTTCCACATGATGCCATCATTCTGCATGTTAAGGGCTTATGGTGTATCATATAGCTCTATGGTGTATCATATATAAGGCTCTATGGTGTATTATATTTGCTCCATAGGCATCATATAGCTCTAAGGTGTTTCATATAGCTCCAAAGCTATCATATAGCTCTATGGTGTATCTGATAGGTCAATAGCTATTATATAGCTCTATGGTGTATCATATAGCTCCATAGATATTGTATATCTCTGGTGTATCATATAGCTCCATATTTATCATATAGCTTTATTGTGTATCATATAGCTCCACAGGAACCTTTCTGTCAATTCTAAAGCATCCGATACATGGTGTCTTGAGTACTTTGAAATTAAAAAATAGGGTTTATCAAAGGTAAATCTTTGGACCATTACTCTTTGATCTTTTTTATCAATATCTTCTTTTTTATTACATATAGCTCTTCATAAGACTATGCTGAAGATGACATTTTGTCCTTTATTTAATTACTAGATTTTGACACTGTTATTTATAGATTTGAAGCAGAGTTCAACATTCTGATTGACTGTTCCGGTGGCTTAGATGGTTTGAGTGCCCGCCTCGGATGATTGGGGTCTCTGTTTCGAACCGCGGCCTAATCATACCAGAGACTTATAAAATGGCACAGAAGCGGCCTTGTTCGGATCTTAGCATTAAGAGATTCGTTTTAGGATAGGTGTCAGGATAATGTGACTGGATGGGACATGATGGTCCAGTGCTAGACATCACTGTATAGACTTCCACACTGCAGGCATTGTTGCAGTGTGGCTAAAAAATTTAAAGCTACGTTAAAATCTAAATCTTAACACACACACACACACACACACACACACATTCTGAATGACTGGTTCATTGTGAACAAAAAGAAATGAATGCCAACACAGAAAACATTTAATTACTAGCTGTGAGTAATAAGACATTAGTATGAAGCCTGTACTAAATGTAAGTGTTGCTATCATAAACTGGAAAAAAATATACTGTTTAGCAGTTGACACTACTTGCCAACTGCAATTTATTCACTAACAGATTCAACAAACTGACAATAGTGTATACAAATATCCTTTCCAACTTCAATTTCGGCCACTTAATCTGACATTTTTGGCAGTAATATCAACGCTTCTAAATTTGGAAAAAATACAAGAGGTTTCCTGAGACGTGTGTATGATAACTACACAAGGAGCATAAAAAATACAAGAGCTTGTTCTGAGATGTGTGTATGATAACTACTCAAGGAGCATAAACTCTTTCTTATGGCAAAAATGGATTTTGAGACTTTCGAACGAGAGTGCTTCTAAATATTTGTATGATTTTTTTTTTAACTTTTACGCACATTAAATGCAATATTCAGATATTATTTTTATGGGGGCCCCGAGTGGTCTAAAGCGCTGACCGTTGCAAATCATTGCCATCTCACCTCTGTCTGCGTGAGTTCGAGTCCAGACTCGGCTGACGTGGGCAAGTGAGAAAGCCTGCCAGTAGCTTTTCGTGGGTCAGTGGTTCTTTCCTGGGTTTTCCAGAGTTCTCCCTCCACCATTACTACTGGCCGCCATTTATAGCCTATCTTGTGCTGAAAAATGGCGTTAAACCCTACAACAACAGCAACAAATATTTTAGATGTCCCAAAAATTAAAACATCACACTATGGCCAACAAAATATTATAGATATGAAGCTGCCATTCTATGTAATGCGTTACCAAATAACATTTTGATACATTTAGAGCATTAATTCTGTATTAGAATGGTAAAGACTGTAAATGTAATATCTGCGAATAATATCATTCAGCCTAATTAGACAGCCAATGTTGGTGTTTTTTATTTATCTGTCATTGTCTTGTGTACTATCAAGTGCCATGCTGTTAGCCACTTTAATTTTTAAGTAAGGCATAAGTATCCTTTGAGTCAAATCTGGTGCTTTTGTAATTAATTTAAATGTCGATTTGTACAAATTTTCTTACAATTATCCTAAATTGTGGTTTCAATTGATTCGGATACTAAATTCACATGTAATCAGTGACTTTTAAAACTCTTTGCTTGTGCGTGTCTCAGGTTATGCGCTGTGTGACTTTTCCAACTGTGTATTGTGCTCTGTTTATATGTCTTGCAAATCTTACTTATTTTAACAAATTTTCTCTTCTCTTCTTTTGGCTTAGTTTACCTTAATCACAAGGTGAAGACATCTGATTTGCATTTCCCGTTTCTCAAACAGGCGAAGGGGAGGGAGGTCTATCCTAGAATAGCTCAATTTCCTGTTGTGTATTCTTCTTCCTGAAATACCCAAAGGTGCTCGATTGATCCTCCTTTAAAAAAACAGAGGCCTGGTCAAACATCATGGAAGATGGATGGCTGCGTTATATAGCGAAATTTGGTTTACGTTTGGAATTCACAGAACTCACTCCTCTTTTAAGAACACTCATCGTGATCTTTTTCTTCGTGGGTGCATGGAATCTTCTAAGTTGAGCTTATTCAGAAGTAATTACACTCAATGGAAAGTCCATTATATTTCAAGGAAGATAAGCTGTTTTGTCAATAGTGCAAATAGGAAAAATAAATTTACAATGATATTCTCCTGATTTCGATGCATATATATATATATATATATATATATATATATATATATATATATATATATATATATATATATATATATATATATATATAATAAAGCAAAATTATTAATTTTAAATAGGAAAAATGTAGCCTATGTGCATTAAATAAAATCACTTTTTGAAAATTTTACCAATCCAAGATCCGATGTAAATGTATTGTCTTTTCAGTCATAAGACAGCTGACGTGTAAGTTTCTGTTCATTATATGTTTAAAAACCAAACGTACTTGTTGCGTTTCTCTTACATTAACAACGTTTAGGTCCTTGATTTTCGTTGTAAAGTGTTCTGAAGAAAAGTATACATTGTAATACAGGCGGTTCAGTACTTTTCTCTTCTTTGAACTCAAGAACGTGCTTAACAGAGGCTTTGAGAAGTAAAAGCTTGAATAAAGAAAACATCGATCTATTCCAAACAATTCAACTTCTGTGACAATGAGAGTAGAATTAACGCTCGTCCCAAATTAATCCTTAAAATCACAAGGGCAAGAATTTATTGCTCCTACAAACAAATGTTCCATATACAAGCAGAATCTCAGCCAATATGGAATAAAATTTTCTTTGAAATCATAGTGCACAATAATTAGAGGAACTCACGCAAAGGTTCTGCTAAAAGCGGACTAATTTAATAAGTTTTGCAGATATTTACGTGTTGTTTGAATCATGCTGTAAAATGTCGAAATTTTTTATTAAATCAGGTTGAATATTACATGCCTCTTTAAAGATGAAATTTTGATTAAATCTAGAATAACAAATTCCTCTTTAAAGGTATAATTATAATTCAATCTTGGATAATAGATTCTTTTTGTATAGATGAAATTTTGATTAAATCTTGGATAATACATGACTCTTTAAAGATAAAATTTTTAATTAAATCTAGGATATTAGAGGCCTTATTAAAGACAAAATTTTAATTAAATCTTGGATAATTGATGGAATTTGTATTAAATTACGTTGGATATTGCATACATCTTTAAAGTTGGAATTCGTATTAAATCATGTTGGATATTAAGTGATACTTGCCTAAATTGAAAGCTTTTTCAATGAATCCTTTTGAACTAATATTATCAATGACGATAGAACAATTTTGTTAATAGAGGATCTTAAATGAGTGTTTATTCCAAGTTCAATTTATAAGTAATGTAATTTGCATCTTTTGCCAGCCCCGAGTAGCAAAACAGACATTTTACAACGAGCGTCATGAATAACAGGTGAGCTTAGCAGACGTTTAAGACTATTTGTTGTGTGAAGAAAAATACTGATTTTATTTGACAAAATTGCATAATAGTTGTGCATCGGTTGTTTTGCATTTCCTTTGAATGTCATTATGGCATCATTTGACATCTTGATGTGTTATTATACTTTATGAACCTATAAAATTATGTCGGTATGCGAAGGTAAATAACAGCAGTCATATAATAAAATTGTTTTCAAAGTCTGATAGAATTAATTTTGTCCCTGCAATTTTTGTTAGGCCCATGCTATTTTGAAGTGAATCACTCTTTCAGCGTTTGAACCTTGTTAGATGTTATCTTCTTATTAAGGATTTAATTTTAAGACAAGATTTTCATGTTGCATATATTTCCTAAACCCCTTATAAATTCTGATGATACTTGGCATTAACCATTTTGAACATAAGATAAATAATTCTTAAACAAGCTCGCTCCCCATCCTTTTCTTTCTACTTTGGCCTTTCATGTAACATTTGCATTTGGTTCAAGTTTTTCATTTCCGAATATTTCTTGAACTTCTGGACAGATTCTGATCATAACTGTAATTATTCGTGTTGAGCCCAAGGCAAATAATTTTACGACAAGCTCGTTCCCCATCTTTACCTAGTGATTAATGCCAGTTGCATCAGAGTTTTTTTTAAAAATATGTTACTTTGCTAAACTTCTTAAACCCCTTAATATAATCTCATAATTATTAACTAAAACCATTCATTCCTCAAACCTCTCGTTGAAAATATTGCCTTGGATTCTGTCAGGATTTGGTTCAATCATTTTCGTTGACATTTTACCTTTAATTATGTCTGGCATTCAATTATTATGATGACGATTTGTGATATTGCATACACTCTTTCTCTTTTGACCTTCGGGTCGACATCACATCTATGGTTTAGTTTATATTTGTTTTTATTATTAAATTCCTTCTGGGATTTACTTCATATTTAGGACAAATCATGAAGCCAAGACTATCCTCTCCGTGATACTCGCAACATCGATCTTAGAATCAAGGTCACAGATGTAGAAAATCTGCGTTATGGTTCAGTTAAACTTTTTCTTTTATTTGGTTATGTCCTCTGAACCAATCGATAGATTTTATTCATTTATTCTAGTAATCGTTACTAAGCTAAACACTTTATTAATATTCTTAGAGTCAAGGTCACACGTTTTGCAACAATTTCTTTACAGTGTGCTTGACATCTAGTTGCAAGTTTTGCTTCTATGATAATTATTCAACATATGTATTGTGATTCGTCGTGAATTGAACGTTCTACAGACGAAATAGTCTCTCAACATTTGTTAAAATAGAAATGTTAAGTTCTGGTAACTTCATAAGTCTTTTAATATAAAACCTTGATGGAGAGAATGGCGACTTAATATGGCCACTAAAAAGACAATCGATAAAAGAATTTATAAACGTTAATATAGAACAAAGACAAATTGTTTCAGTTAGTTAGATATTTAACTTAAATCCTACATGAAAAGTGAAAAGGGAAAGTAAATAAAAACACGAAATGGGGAAAAAAGAAAGAGATGCAAAGAAACAAAATTAAAAACAAAAAAGCGTAGCAAATCGAATCAGATTTAAAACTCATATATGTAAATAATAGCTACTCGACATATACCATCAAGTCGAAAACAAGATGGCGAGTCTCTCCATTTTTGTGCTTTTTTATTCGTGAAATGGTTATAAAAATCATGATGAAGTAAATAACCCACATATAAATGCCATGACGGTTAAGATTTGGTCAAAAATAGTATCTGTACTCTCTTTGATTTCGTATCTAGTTAGGAAGCAGGTTTTGGTGTAAGCATACTTAGAAATCGGTGGCTAAATTGTTCTTATTGATTATTTCAACCCTCAAGCAATAATGTTGTTGATGCTGAAGACGATTTGATCAGATTAAGAAGAAGATATGAACAAGGCGTTCAGTATCAAATGATCAATACCATTAAACCGATTACAGACTAAATCGATTTTCTGTTAAAATCAGATGGAGGATTAATCCAATCGCGAGTCAATTTCAACTTGACAAGAAAATAGCCAAAGCTTAACGTTTCCTTTATAACGTAATTATTTATCGATGACACATGAGAAAAATTCTAAACACACACACACACACTTATTTAGGATCAAAGCGATGTTTCTCACATTACGTTTGTAACTGGGTGATGAGAAAACAGTAAACATGACGATGATAGGACGCTGTAACATTAGTTGTGGTGTTTACAATCACGATGATTATAAACTATAGTAATATAATGTGGTGTTGATAATGGCGATGAAGGATACGATTCGGTGGCGATACTAGTGGCGTTGATAATATTTCATGAAATTTTCTTCTATCCACAAAGATTATAATACACAATAGTATTGTCAAGTTGTTGTATCATGGAAAATCCACAATGATATGTGTTGCACCAACCTCTAGAAACACTTCCATTATACGGGAAGAAGCTGAATGTTCGTTCCAGAGTCTACTGTATTGAATCGTATCTATTCTGTCTTTTCATTTCCTAATTGCATTTCCCCTTGTATCTTACTGTCTCCGGCAATGATGGATGTTTAGTTTTGACTAATCGGCTATGAAATCAGTGAAAATTGTGTCTCACCTCTCGTGACTTTTTTATGAAAAATTCGAAGAAATAGTAGCTAACCCGGTTTTACAAGGATTTTATGAACCAGAAAGCGTATCATTTAAGTGAATATTGAACAGTCTTCACATTGACCAAACAGACGTTGACCAAACAATAATTTTATCAACAATATATCCTTATATATTGTATTTATTATTTGCCTTGCATGTAATTATTAGTTTGTACATTAATTGCAAAACAAATGTCTTGCATCGTGATAAACTTATTTATAAAAGCATAATATCTTTCGCTACAATTGTTTCCCAAAAGTATTTCTGAGAGAGAGAGAGAGAGAGAGAGAGAGAGAGAGAGAGAGAGAGAGAGAGAGAGAGAGAGAGAGAGAGAGAGAGAGAGAGAGAGAGAGAGAGAGAGAGAGAGAGAGAGAGAGAGAGAGATCTGAAGCTGGCTATTATAACAATTTGATCAATTTTCATGGCAGGTCAAAATCTGTAAATAGGTTGAATCCTTTCGACATATCTCATATAAAGCGATAATTTTTCTGTCAAAGAAAACGTGTTGAATTATGTATGAGCAAGATTAAAGCTGGCAATGATAGAAGTTTCAGTCAGAAACGACGACCTGGAGAATCCAAAATGTGGAATATGACTACGGTGTCAGACAGGAAAGTATGATCTTGATCGCATCATGAGAAGCTCCAAGACAACTGATTCTTTTCCACTACACATGGCTCCGTATATAGAGAGTACAAGCAGCATAATGCTTGAATTATCATTTCACAGCCGTGCTGGTGTTTCAGACGCCAACAGAAAACAATGCAGCAAAAACATTTTAGGTCCAGAAGGAAGACGCGACAGGGCTTAAACTAGTTTCAATGAGCAGTGCATATTTGCATTTTTTTTTAAATATGGACAAAAATTGAATTGTTAAAACAAATATTTATTTTTATCTTCCATTCACACTTTGAAGTAAAACCTTTTGTATAATTGTATGCACTCCATTTTTATGTATTCATCACATAGAGTAATTTCCTTTTGTTCAATCAAGTCAATTTGGTTACCTTACTCCCTCCACAAAAACAACTATTGTTTTGGAAAATAAAATGTGTCTGTTCCGTTATGGTAAGGGTTTAATCCTTTCATAGGCTCAATTCACTCCACTTGGCACCATAAGAGTCTCTGCATCATTACCAACTTTCATGTCTTACTTTTCATGCAAATTAATTAAAGGCCATCATTTGACTTTCTAACAATTGTTTTCTTTGAGTATGTACTGCAACATAGAATATTATAGGTAGAAGGTTCCTATCTGAATGAATCTAAAATTTCTAGTACGAGTTCTTACAAGAAATAAAAGTACTCGAAAAGCAACCATCCATTAACTGCGACCCGTAAATAATCGAATTGATTCATGTTATGTACGTGAATTAATTCCGTTTCTAATTTGCGAACATACATTTTTGATGTCACTACAGGAAAGACGCCGACAGTGCATGCTTTCCCCTTGAAAATCTTTATCTGTTTAATAATCAAAAGAGTTAAGAATATCGTTGATGCTGTTAAATCTATTTTTATTTCCTTTGATTATTGTGCAATGTCCTCTAACAGTTACATTAATTTATTACAATGTAGTTTACGTTGAAATTACATTGAATCTTCCGATCGTCCAAAGTCCTTCCTTGTTAACGACATCGAAGTGTATGTTATATTTTATATTCAGCCAAACACAAAGAAACTAGATGGCAAAACATCAAACAGGGTATTAAGTACATTAAATTGTTTGTATGTTTTAAATTAAAATACGTTGTAAATATGAACACAGGCTTGTCATCCCGTTGTGTGAATATTTGCAATTATCACAGATTTATATGAAAAGCTTATAATACAATCTAAAAACACTATCCACAAAATGTGCTTTGTATGAAAATAAATCAGAGATGAACTTTAATAATCATTATCAATTCTTGATGAATATGATTTTCTCCAAGTCATAGACGGGTTTCTGATTGTTGTTCTCAGAATAAATATGTTGAGAATTGTGTTCTTTTGTTTGTTTTTTGCAGACAAAATGTGACTTTCATTTAATAGTTTCGAATATTTGCGCAACAGCGTCGGAAAGGAGTTTATTGTTGGCATCACGTGATTGTTGAGAAATGGCTTTAAACCCAAAAAGAACAACACGTTTCTCAAGCAGATCCAAAACGAGACTTAACAGTGAATTAGAAGCATTTACTTAACTTTCTGAGTCTCAAAAGGAACGGAAGAGATCTTTGAACTTCTGAAAAAGTACAACCAGAGTAAAACAATACCTAGATAAAAAATCTTTCCATTCCCTCTTCTTCCTCTCCTTTTTATCCATGAAAAGTTAGTGCTGTTTATGAGTTACTTACCTGTAAATTTTAGACGTCAAATATCAATTTTGAAATTCAAAATTGTTAAGTTAGAACAAATTACAATAGCATTATTATTATACACTATTATACTACTCCATAAATACACTTTTAAAAATTTTCTCAAGGTCATTCATATAAATTGAAAAAAAAAATATGGTTAAATACATCCATCTTGGCGTATACCTAACACGTATGAATCTTATTCAACAAATCCATTCGGAGACTTTATGTTATACTTGCCAATTTGTCTCTGATATTATTTAATATTGGGCCAATAATGTTTAATTTAATTAGTTTACAACATGGATTACATGTAATAACATAATCAGATTTCCTAGAAAAATGTATCAATCCATAATAAAATTCTCCGCCACTATTTATCAGTTAAGTAATTTAACTGCACGGTGAATAAGGTACTTTAAATCTCCATATTTCATATATATATATATTATATATATATATATATATATATATCTATATATATATATATATATATATATATATATATATATATATATATATAATGAGCATTGATGCTACTTGGAATAAAGTCTTGAAAACAATGTACCTCAAGCTCTAATAAATTGTTATATCATTAGTCCAAGTCTGTTAATTTACGAATATCAGTTCTGTAAAAAATGCAATGGACTAAAGTGTTTTTTTCGGCTAATCACTAACCGTGGTACATTTAACCAAGAACAATTGAGTACCGCATTCATTCTAATTGTTATAATGTGACTTAGTTACAAAACTGAGAGTATACGATTCCTCCGCTCTATCCACATAGTATATCTTCTTCCCCTTTGCGATAAGATTCACATTCAGAGAGAGAGAGAGAGAGAGAGAGAGAGAGAGAGAGAGAGAGAGAGAGGGGAGGGGAGGGGGTGCGTAAAAGTATTACTGATGCCAGCTCGTGTATTTTATCATCATCGTATTCATGGAATTCATTTGCTACCACGTTTCTATTTACTAAATGCTTAAAGAGATATTTCAGAGCAACAATGATATTTGACATATTACTTGCTGTCATGCAATGTGTCCACTTGCGTCAGACAGGTAGAGGGACAAATCTATTTCGAATACATACACTAAGTTTATCCTTTTCAGAATCCATTGTGATATTTTGAATTCTAAGAGGGTGCATTGCACGTAAAAGTGATTACGACAAATAAATTCATTCTTTAACCTAATCCAGAGTATTTAAGTCGACACCATAAAACGAGTCCATTAAACTAGGGATGTATGACAGTGACGTTCACCAATGCTAAGATACTTGATGTAATCTACAGCCAGAACTCAGTGCTGAAAAATATTTTTGATTGTGTGGTATAGCAAACAGATAACATTAAGTGTCTGGAATACAATGCCTAAAGAAATATATCAAAGAAAAGAATACAATTTGAAATAGTAACCTGTTAGGGAGATACTGTTCATTGAGATAAAAGCAGATGATACGTTTATGTTATCTGCATTTTTATTTTCACGTTTTACCATGGGAACGTGGATTAAATAGTTGGAAACTAGGTAAGTTGACATTTTTGTGTAAACTGAAAGCCAACTACATACAGTCTAGAAAACATGGCACAGCTTTGAATCAACACCTCTCAAAGCACACATAGAATAAACGCAAGAAAGAAGCAAATGAAAAATATAAAGGACGCAATGGGACTATCTCGAACTTGCCCACATATTTAAATAACGTTAAATACAAAACTAAGAAGGATTTTTTTTTATAAATATGTAATGGACATAAATGCTTAAATACATTGGCATGCACATTCCCATTTGTTCATAGCCTCTTGTGTGTAAACAATCGTACATGTAAGTCAAATCGGGCTCTAACGCTAATTCTCATAAAACAATTATTAAAGTTTGTATAAAGGTCCAAGATTTCGAATTACACCATAACGCAGGAATCATATGTTTCTCATGTTCAAAAACACTGAAATGAAAGTTAAAGAAAATGGGCATACAAACTAATTTATCATCTGTATATTCCAACATATAATATATTTACTATGGTGTTTTCCCTTGCTCGTCCCAATAGACAAGTATTTGCAATCAAATGAATTCTTTTATCCGCAGGGAGACGAGAAGGAAATATGGCACCATAAAAGCGTGAATTTTGAAATATGCATGAAAAGGAATCTGATTCCAACCACAATAGACGGCAAACACACAGTGACACAAGTCTGGCGTATGAATGGAGAAGGAAACATTGTGATAGATCAGATATAATTCATTTTCTTTCTTTATAAAGAAATGATTTAGATCCATGCATTAGATAGGAACTGGGAACAAAGTAATTGCTCTACAACGAATTTATTGATTTATAAAGGAGAAAAATGGTAGACATGTGTCCAGCCAAATATAAGAAGAAGCTATGTTCACTGCATACTAATAAATAACGACAATAAACAGATATAAAGCAATTTTTTTAAACTCCCAGAAAGGTCACATAATTACCAACGACTTATTTTCTGCATTTCAAACTGTCTTGATAGATAAAATGGAGCTATTACACACTTCACATAAAAGATCAGGTCCATATTTTTCAAGCAGATGACTATTAGCCTTACAGGTCTATTTATCCAAATGCAGGGCCTTAAAGTTTTGCAATTTATATTGCTTGTTATTACATTATTGAAATGGTTTTACTTTTTTACCTGGGACATAGAGCAACAATTACATTTGTATTCATTTAGATGGCTACAACATCCCCAACTAGGATAACAAAAGCAAGTTGTAATGCGGCAACCCCATTAGTCAGGATCCTAAAGCTTATCTATCTGTATATGGTATCCATTCCCCTCCCTTTCCTGCTTGTGAAAATTGGAGTGAGTATATATTCGAAAACTGGAATGCGGTTCATCTTCACTCTGTAATAGATGTTGTGATTTAGACTTCCGTTGCCTCGTTTCACATGACTTCACATTCTTACCTTCTCCCCAAGTCCTCAAGTACTTTCAGTGGTCAATTTTAGGCCTTAAACTATGTAATAGAGAGAAAGCGAAACCAACTTGTGGAGAAAAAAATATATAAATACTTTATTTCTCCTGAATGAAATAAAATAAAAAAATAGAATGAATTCCAATAATTTGAATATCCATGCAACAAGTAATTGCGTTACATGGCTGATCCACCTCAATCATAAAATCTAGAATGTCACTGAATGAGTCTTCACTAAGATCTAAGCAGTATTTTTGGTCCAAAAGGTCTATATGCACTTTGCAATTCCAATGAATGATTTAAAAAGTTCCTCTAGAAGTATATCGGAACACAGGTACAACCTCTGATCAAAGATTCATAGTGAGTGATATGAAAAAGAAACGAAAACTCTTTTTCCGAAACCTCTCCTTATATACAAAATGTCACCTGACCTATGACGCAACAGATTAACCAGAAAATCCCTATATGTATGTCATGTCGAGCAGAAAATTTCATCAAATTGTCAACAAGTGCGCTTCCAAAACAGTAATTGCAGAGCAATTACTTTGTTCCCAGGATAAGTCCGTGAACAAAGATATAACTGTAATTCAAATGCCTTGTTTAAAAAAAATAATGACCAAGTACAATCTACAAGCATGTATATATAGTTTTCTTTCTTGTGGTTAGTGTCTGAATTATAAGTATTTTTTAACTCCTTGTTTCTGCATCTATTTTGCTCACTTTTGGCTTGTGGTGTCATGTACACTTTATATCGTTATGTCCACATTTTATGGAATGACCAAGTGTGTCTATCTCCCATAGAGCTGTAGGAGCAAAGCCATCCCACCACAAACAAGCATCGCCAACCCTGCCCTTTAGTTTTCACATCTACGTGCATTACATATGTGTGATACTCCTCTTCTTTAGCTAAGACACGGGTGTAGTTTTCATTTATTGTCTGAATATTGTATACAGACTTCGCTATTTTATTTGATATACACCCCACTCTTGAACATATATATATATATATATATATATATATATATATATATATATATATATATATATATATATATATATATATATTAAAACCACATAAATCTGATCAGTTCGTTCCTTGATGGCGAAGATAGTGTAGTGTCCTGGTCATTTACATAATGTGACCAGTTTGACAAGGTTATTACTAAAAGTCCCGTCATTGATTTGAATTGCAAATCAAATGTTTGCCGGCAAATAATCGTTTTACCGTTCGTCATATTACTCTCAAATACGCAACATTGAGGACAGGATAAATTAGATTTTTATTACTTATCCATCAACATGGAAAGATCAAGAAACAAGTTGGCCAATCAAATTACGTCATTTTTTTTTACATTAGCTGAAACAATCTACAATGGCGTATAGTTAAGATAAAAAAGAAACACTCCCTAACCTTTCATATGTGAGCATGTATTTCTACAGCAATTTCAAGGTGACGAAACAGAGCATGGTATTTTATGTGCAAAAAAGTGTTTTGTGTAAATTATCGCATTTTTCGAGGCATATTTTCAGTTAATAATGAAATTTTCACGCGATTCGGAAGAAAAATAATAAAGTTATTAAACATCACATTTAAAAATGTACTATCATGCAATTACTGTCCAGGTGCCAAGTCAATATGGTAGCAGATAAAAAAGGTCAGTAAACGTTACTCATAAGATATTGTTAAGAAATACAAGGTGGAAGTTAGTGTTACGACCCTTTAGTTGCATTACATGTGTGTTAAGATCTGAATTTTTCTATTTTATTTCAATTTTAATTTTATTTAATTTTTATGTCATTAAATATAATTATTATGATGATGATTTGTTACGTGACAAGGGCTTGTACTTAGTAACAAAGAAAAGAGTGAAATCCAACAAGCTTTGTATATTTTAACAAAACTATTTATATCCATAGACAACAATGCAAAACTTGGTAAATAGGACATACCATTTGTGAATATAATCTGAAATTTGATCCTAAGAATGAAAACATACAGTCCTATCTCTAAACCTTTTGGTTTTGCTTCTTTCTGTTACTTAGCTTATGACCATAGTGTTGTACCAGAGGGGTTGTGGTGTCCTCTAGACGCAAGTTCCAGTGCTAGACATCACTATAAAATGCCACATCGTAGCGATATGACTGGAAAATTGTAAACGTTATGTTAAAAGTCCATCACACTTATACTTACAAACAGAGATACTCACACAGAAACATGCTGGCAAAGATTTCTAGAGGATATTTGCATAAAAAGGGAATGTGATACTAATATTACTGTGCGATATACAGTATCGGATTTCATGACTTTCATTCCAAACATATCCCACACATTTACTGGGTACCAAGAGGCAGACATTGCAAAAGATAAATATCATTTCAGTCCAATCGATCATTTTAAATAAAATATAAATTAGATTTCATTTGCATTTATTTATTCAGTTATTTTTAAACTCGTGTATTTCGACATGAGAAGTTAACATTGAAGCAGTTTGAATTTAGCATGGTCAAAAGTATTTTGCGTCTGTGTATACTGTCATTATGGATGTGCTTAAGCCAGAAACCAGGTACAAAGGAGAGTGTAAAAATAAGCATTCCAAGAATTTTTATATGATGAACCAGACAAGCAAATATATTCCCGTCTGTCTAGTAATATTGGAACGATTTGCAGCTTATTTCCGGCGAGTCATTTAAGTTGAAGTGAAATATTCATCAGCTTCATTCCATTGAGACGTCATTCTCTGAATGCTCAGATAAAAAAAAACAAAACAATTTGGCCATTTACTTGGCACCGGGTGTAGTCAGATAGCTTCAAAATGTAATTAATGCTAAAACTTTTGATGAAGCCCAGAAACCTTATTTTGCACATAATTCCACTGCAAAACTAGATCTAGTACACTACCGTCATTGCCAATTAAATAATGATAAGACAGGCTAGCTAAAACTAGATCTTCTGGAGTGTATAATGTAATGTATTTGAGACATGACGTGACCGGCCCTTTACTTTGACTAAAGCAATTAGAAAACAGTCAAAGAGCAAACACAAGCAGATCAACATTGCAACACTTTATTTAATTGTTTGTCTAATGGAAGTGTTATTTAAAAGGAGAAACAATAAGGCCGTATATTTTTTGAATATAAAGCGACTTAACTATTGTTTATCTGTTGGATAAGTAATGTTTCTTAGGCGACAACAACAGCCACAACAATACGAATAATACATGTACTACAAACACAGTGGTAATAATTTGAACGGGTACTAAAAACACAATAGTAATACTACCAACTTGAACTACAAACACAGTCGAAATAATCTCAACATGTACTAAAACAGTGTTAATAATACAATACCAACATGTAGTAAAAATACAGTCAAAATAATACCAACATGCACTACACAGTCGTACTAATATCAACATGTACGAAATAATAGTCATAAAAATCTCAACATGTATAAAACAGTCATAATAAATACTAACAAGTACCACACAGACGTAATGATACTAACATATACTACACAGTCGTATTTTGTTCGAAATGTGCCACAAACATGGTCATAATAACACCAACATTTACAACACAGTCGTAATAATATCAACATGTGCCACACTGTTATAATAATACTAGCATGTAATACACAGTCTAAAATTACCAACATGTACTAACATCAGTCATAAAAATACCAACAAGTATTGAAACAGTCATAATAATGTTAACGTGTACTACACATTCGTAATAATACCTACATGTACTACGCAGTCGTGATAATACCAATATGTACTACACAGTCGTAATAATATCAATGTGTACTACACATTGGTGATAATATCAACGTGTACTGCACAGTCGTAATAATATCAAGATGTACTACAAAGTCGTAATAATATCAAGATGTACTACACAGTCGTAATAATATCAACGTGTACTACACAGTCGTGATAATATCAACGTGTACTACACAGTCGTAATAATATCAACGTGTACTACACAGTCGTAATAATATCAAGATGTACTACACAGTCGTAAAAATATCAAGATGTACTACACAGTCGTAATAATATCAAGATGTACTACACAGTCGTGATAATATCAACGTGTACTACACAGTGTAATAATATCAACGTGTACTACACAGTCGTAATAATATCAAGATGTACTACACAGTCGTAATAATATCAATGTGTAATACATAGTCGTAATAATATCAACGTGTACTACACAGTCGTAATAATATAAATCAAGTACTACACAGTCGTAATAATATCATCACGTACTACACAGTCGTAATAAAATCAATGTGTACTACACATTGGTGATAATATCAACGTGTACTACACAGTCGTAATAATATCAATATGTACTACACAGTCGTAATAATATCAACGTGTACTACACTTTCGTAATAATATCAAGATGTACTACACAGTCGTAATAATATCAACGTGTACTACACAGTCGTAATAATATCAATGTGTACTACACATTGGTGATAATATCAACGTGTACTACACAGTCGTAATAATATCAAGATGTACTACACAGTCGTAATAACATCAACATCTACTACACAGTCGTAATAATATCAACGTGTACTACACAGTCGTAATAATATCAACATGTACTACACAGTCGTAATAATATCAATATGAATTAAAACACAGTCATAATAATATCAACATATGTACTACACACTCGTGATACTATTGATATGTATTACAAACAGTTGGAATATTATCAACATTTACAACAAACACAGTCGTAATCATCATTAAGTGAATGATTCATTGATATTGCAGACTGTATATCAAGGTAATAATCTAAACATTAAACAAATCGATATGTCCAGAAGTAATAGAAATATGTAATCTCCATCTTAGACTATACACGTAATTGAATCATAAAGAATTAATATGACACGGCTTGCCTCGACGCGGCAATCAATGCGAGGTGACTGCATGAAGAGGAATTACGCTGGAAGAGCTCTATAATCTATCAATAACATTACAGTGCCGTAATATAGAACAATTGTTTGCAGAGGGAAAATCTCAATGAGGATTAGTATCTCGTTGTTTTATTTAGTCTGATATGTCGAATTTTACCGAGGATCATGATGATACAGCTTTCATCAGACTAACATAATACACATTTTCCTTTGTTCGACACTCATTCCAACGTAAAGATTAATTTCGTTACCGACGCAGACAAGCTGTTGAATTCATATTGCGAGGCTAATTCAAGCACATCTTTTGGCTAAGAAATATTGATTGCTTGTTGATGCTGTTTATTTTCTGTGCATGTCTTGAAGATGGATTAGATTAATTTGAAGTTAATTTATGTGCAAATACTAATACAGAATGATACAGATCATGGGAAAAAAATGATTCTCTTGACAGCATCAGTTGGTCTCTGTGCTCATTCAGTCTCTCATGTATTATTGACCAATTTGATTTAGGTCCAAATTGTTTGGAATAGTATCAAACTAGCATCAGGGCATGCAACATTTCGCATACATAAACAGTGCTCTATCTCTGTAGTTAGACATATTACATATGATGATAGCTGCTTTAACTTAGTGTCGTGAATGGATGAACAATTATAGATTCTTTAATACTCATATGCAAATACAAACTGAGTATGGAATTATTATGTGATATTATAGGAGATCTTGAAATTGTCTAGCAAAACACTATTTTGAATCCTCCTACTATACTATACAATACGTGGGATTTTTCGCATGGAAATTTCTGTAGGAATAATTTCATGAATACCTAACTTGTTTTCATTCAGCCCTGCTGAAGTTTGAAGTTTATTCAATGGTTTCTAATATATCTTATCGGAGAGCTCACGAGCCAACTAAAAATATTTTCCTCGAACCATTACCGGACTGGAATAACGTTACTGGTACACTTGGCACGACATGGTATGTACTCACCTACGGCTATGGAACATTGTTTTTGGTTCAAACGTTTATATGTCTGCTGCTCACCATTTTTTACAACTGTACACGTATGCGGAGAAGACAGCCATCAATCGCTATTTTCGGTGTTCTTATCTCTGGGATTTCCATGGGGATGTTCTCATTTGTTGATCCTTATTGCAGATGGAACCGATTACCTCCTTTTTGTGTCCGAATTTTGTTACAGACTCTCAAACCATCTGCGCTTGCGGTGTATATTTACTTGCAGAACACTCTCATTTACATGAGTACAGCGCAAGTCCCAGTGGAGAACTTTAGACGACACAAGTATACATTATGGTTGACATTGTTATACTTTTGCCTTATATTGTTTACTGAATCCTTACTTCATTTCAAACCAAACATCAAATGGATTCTTATTATACCTGAACTTATATTTATTTCCCTTTCATTATACTTTTCCGTGTGCTTTGTGTATACGGGCTTTAAAGTATCAAACAAAATAGAGGAAACAAGGAATATGGAAGACCAAACAAGCGAGACTAGTAAAGATATAGACAGTGATGGAAGCTTCCAGTCTCGAAGGAAGAAAAGAAAGATACCTTTCAGGTACAACGACCTGCAATCTCTCTCTGGCAATGGACGTTCAAGGGTGAGATCCAGAAGACAGTATGCTAATTCAAGCGCAATTATGGGAGAAACAGACTCGTCCGATTCTAAAATGCATCATGCAGGGTCTCCCTCAAAGCCATGCGAGTTAGATAAACAGAATAGTGCAAGAAGTGTGATTTCTGAAACTGAGTTTCTTAATAAGTCCTTTGAGCCTTTTCTAACTTGTGGGTCAGATGCCGAGGAGAGATCAACGTGTGGTGCAGAACTTCTACAAACTATTTCGATGCAAGGAAATAATTTTTCATTAACACCCACTACAAATTCAGGGGTATGTATTGAGGAGGAGAATCTATATTGCAGATCTACAGAGGTTCTTCTTGAAGATTTCACACTAGAATCTGGTTATTTGGCTGATATAGAAAATGAGCAAACTGAAAAAGATGAAATGATTCAATCCATTTGTTCCCCTTCTTTGGACAATGAAATGATCGCACATAAAATTCCGATCATTGCTACTCGGTCGTTCTCACATTTAAGTTTTTACATGACAAGAAAGTGCCGAATGGTTCAAAGGGTTGTGAGCATTGGATATGGAATAGGGTTTTTGTTTATCGTCAACACGATTTTCGTACTATATGCGGTGTTCGGGGTGTATGGAGTATTCAGTACATTATCAGTCGTTTCTCCGTGGCCTTGGTTTTTATTTCAGATCTTGCATAGGTATGTATAACAATATTCATCAAAATTTACAGCCAGTAATGATAACGAAGACGTTTTATCAAAAAGTTTCTCACTTTATCTGCATATTTGTCCACAAGTTTATTAGACTGCTACATTTATTTGACACTTGGATGTATTATATCAAGTGCAGCAAAATGTTGTCAATGTAAACCTGTGCATTTTCAACATTTCGTAATGCAGTTGGATTTTGTAGCTGCCAGTATCCTACTTTAGCTATATTTTAATCAAAAACTAATATTAACAAATTAATACAAATTATCTAACGGTTACCATGCGAATTCAGCATTACAAAAAATATCATATGTAATTCTCAATAACCACTCTCAAACGTTTTTTTATATTCAATATCTGAAGCAAAATTAATATTGCAAAACTGTTTGGTGACTACCTCAATAGTTCCAGATGATAGTTTCAGATCTTTCAAACTGACTCCTGTTGCTTATTGGTAATTTTGTTGCATCATGTATATTTGCAAACTATATTAATATATTATACATGCATGACCAATGAAATTAGTCACCATCGCAGAACGTGGCCAAATAATAGTTATGCATGCAATATCTTGCAGGGGACTAAAAAGTAATATCCATTTATTGATCAGTTAAAATGGCACAATTTAGAATATTCTAACAACATAGAATCTTTCACGTCCGCTAATATTTAATAATTATTTCACAGGTCAAAAGTATTGAACTACAAAGTATCCAATAAAAATTTAATATAGTGTAGTAGTAGTTGTTGTTGTTGTTGTTGTGGTTGTGGTTGTAAAGGCGACGTTAGCTTAAGACAATTTTCCCCGTTAAAATAGCTTTACATCAAATACTACAAAATAATCAATATTCACGTAGTTTTTTGCTTACAGAAAATAATGTTATACCTGAGACAAAAATGGTATAATATCTTGATAAATAAGGTATATGTACTAATGAATGATGTTGTTACCAAATTAATTGCAAAAGTGACGAAATTAGTGTCGAATATTAAGGTATTTTACAACCGACAAAAATTAAAAAGTAATCACGAAATAAGAATCGAGTAAAATATTTTAGTTTCCCTCTGACAACAGCCTTGTTTTGAGTCAGAATGCCATTACATGGACGGCATTTTATTAAACAAATAATCATTCAATTTAAATTCTGCATTAAAATGCACTATTTGCATTTGAGTTTGTTTACACTTTTCGTTCACTGTGTTTTTTGAGATCACGCTTTAAAAGAGAAATAACACAAAGATCCTCATGAAAATTTGAAAATACTCGGCAGTTTCCTCCATACCAATATGTCCAAATACGTTTTCTTGATCGGCGTGGATGGGCATAATAATGCAAAATTTCATATTTCAACTTTTTTCAATAACCCAAGAGTTCGAGTTTCTTTTGCATAAAACATTCGCAGAACTCATACATAAACAATTCAACATTTAACATCATAAAAAAGTTGAATACATGCATACGATTGGTAACTTTTGTGTTAGCTAATAGTCTATTGGTTCTTTAAAGGGATAAAAATAAGTGTGTGCACTAGGAAGTTAAGTATGCACAATGACAGTTCATTGCTAACACAAAAGTTGTTTGCTAACACAAAAGGCACTATGAGGCGACAAGTAACCAAAATGACAAATACTAATCAACTGGGTTTAGTTTTGTTTCCCTGTTATTTTCATGAATAATCAAGTTCAAATCGTACCGTAAATCAGACCAATTTATTATCCACTTCATCAAATCATAAAAGTAAAGGTAGGATATATCTTTGTTTTACGTTGTTTTGAGTAGCTATTTTAGGATCTGTATATTGACCTTTGACCTTAGTTTGTATCAACTATACAGGCACTAAAGTTTCAGAATAATTTAATTTTCCAAAGTGCCTTAATAAATTGGCCAAGACTAGCCAATTAAGTTTAGGGAAATCATAGAAGTAAAGGCGGGATATATCTTTGTTTTACGTTGTTTGAGTAGCTATTTTAGTATCTGTTTATTGACCTTTGACCTTAGTTTGTATCAACTATACAGGCACTAAAGTTTCAGAATAATTTAATTTTCCAAAGTGCCTTAATAAATTGGCCAAGACTAGCCAATTAAGTTTAGGGACCTCAAAAATGAAAGATCAATGCCTTTCACTCGGAAGTCTGGGTATCAATTAAATTGTTTAAATAGACCAACGGCAAACTCAAATGATTTCAGGATTGAAACTGGAAAATCGATTGTCGCAAGTGGCGGAACTAAACAACGATTAGCAGTAGAACAAGAAATATTGCTAAATATTATTGATGCAGTAACTAATACCATGAAGGTCTACCACCCCTTCCCCTTCATTAATACTAGTATGTTACTCTATTTGGTGACCTATATTGAGTAGAGTTTTCTCTGTTTTCATGGTTTTTACCTCTTTGCATATTGTATATGCATATCTCTTTCTTAGATTGTGTAAATATCTGTCTTTGAAAATTACAATACTATAAAATAATGTGTTTTATACACTAACAAGGAAATTGTATGTATCGAAATAATTTGTAATTGGGAAGATACATATTCACTTTTTCTTTCCAGATCTGTCGAGTTTTGTCTGCTAACATTACTGCTAGTGGCAACCTCCATCATTATGCGTTTCATAGCTTATGGCCGATCCAGAAGCAAAAGGCTTATCAAGAAAAGAAACAAAAATATAAATCTTTCAATCCATCATGCTAAGCATGACCTGTAGAAATGCCGCACAAATGAATAAAGTGTACATAGAAATAAATCACAGAAAAGGATATATTTTGTTGAGAAAACTCATTGTGGTAAATTCAGTACAGGAGCCTTTACGAAAAGACTCCAAAACATACTTCACAATATCCAATGCCTTACAGGTTTTTTGACACAAAGAAAACTATATTCTAATCAGTTCTATCCCTTATTAAATTTAGAACTAATTTGAAAGTCACTGAAGCAAGAAATCAGTTTTAGGACTATCATATTAATTATACAAAATGTTACGTAGCTTAGTACCAATCGATTTTAGGCATCATGTCAGTGCTATTAAATGCCATTTGATATTATCAAGCAAGATGTTTTCATCCAGAGAGAAAAATAATATATTAATCAAGTCATCAGTAAAGCCTGTGATTGTTCCAAATCTATGTTAAAAAATAAACGATTGCATTCACAGCCGTTTGAAGAAAGAAACTATTCTTCTGGCTTTAAAGACATCATTACTCAATGTTTGTGGTTAATTTGTGTTTCTTTTACACATTCCTATCGATAGTGTATTTAAAATAATAACATAAACTGACATCATTTTCCCGCAGATATTTGTCCACGCTGATGTCAGAGGACACAAAGCTATGAGTGTACACAACGTAAATATTTCTTATTCTTTATAGCTATGATACTTAATAATATATATTTTAGAGATGGTTTTAGGGCTCCTTATTGTGATGTGTGATTCATATAGATGACAACGTTCATCCGTCTGTCCTGCAAACGTTTCGGTCCTTCCGTAAGTCTCTCATCTTGAAAGCTAAACTTTATACGGTTGTGCGTCTTTTAAAGTTTTCCGATATATCTTTTACGGTGGTATTACCCTTTTACCAACAAGACTAATCAGTAAATAATTTAACATATTCTGATGTATTTTGTTGTGTATATATTGTCTAATATACTTCAATGTGATTTGTGTGTATTTTGCGTCCTAGTTTTGAACTGAGTTATGCCCTTGATATTGAACATATATTCACGTGGAATGTTTCTTGTGACCTGCATAGTTATGCAGTCCTAGTGCATTAAGGAATGACATTTAATAGCAGAATTGCCTGGATGTGTAATAAAAATGCTTGATTTTTTCATGCCCAGGCTTGACTTGGCTTTATCAACTTTCTTCGCAAAATTTAAATGTAAGCTACAGCCATTTCTTGTAACCTGTATTGCTCAGGAGCCGTTCAACATATTCAGATGTAATTTAGTATGTACATTGTCTCAACATTTATATATTGCTTTGACCGGTTGTGTCTTGTCTAATCAGGTTTTGCGCAAATTCATGGCCCTTGTCAATGCACTTGACGTCTTTACATGGGATACTGCTTCTCACCAATGAACTTGACCTCTTTACATGGGATACTGCTTGTAACCAATGAACTTGACCTCTTTACATGGGATACTGCTTGTAACCAATGAACTTGACGTCTTTACATGGGATACTACTTGTAACCAATGAACTTGAAGTCTTTAAATGGGATACTGCTTGTAACCAATGAACTTGACGTCTTTACATGGGATACTGCTTGTAACCAATTAACTTGTCTTTACATGGGATACTACTTGTAACCAATAAACTTGACGTCTTCAAATGGGATACTGCTTGTAACCAATTAACTTGACGTCTTTACATGGGATACTGCTTGTAACAAATGAACTTGACGTCTTTACATGAGATACTGCTTGTAACCAATTAACTTGTCTTTACATGGGATACTACTTGTAACCAATAAACTTGACGTCTTCAAATGGGATACTGCTTGCAACCAATTAACTTGACGTCTTTACATGGGATACTACTTGTAACCAATGAACTTGACGTCTTTAAATGGGATACTGCATGTAACCAATGAACTTGACGTCTTTACATGGGATACTGCTTGTAACCAATTAACTTGACGTCTTCAAATGGGATACTGCTTGTAACCAATGAACTTAACGTCTTTACATGGGATACTGCTTGCAACCAAATAACTTGACGTCTTTACATGGGATAGTACTTGTAACCAATGAACTTGACGTCTTTACATGGGATACTGCTTGTAACCAATTAACTTGACGTCTTTACATGGGATACTGCTTGTAACCAATTAACTTGACGTCTTTACATGGGATACTGCTTGTAACCAATTAAATTGACCTCTTTACATGGCATACTACTTGTAACCAATGAACTTGACGTCTTTAAAAGGAATACTGCTTGTAACCAATGAACTTGACGTCTTTACATGGGATACTGCTTGTAACCAATCAACTTGACGTCTTTACATGGGATACTACTTGTAACCAATGAACTTGACGTCTTTACATGGGATACTGCTTGTAACCAATTAACTTGACGTCTTTACATGGGATACTACTTGTAACCAATGAACTTGACGTCTTTACATGGGATACTACTTGTAACCAATTAACTTGACGTCTTTACATGGGATACTGCTTGTAACCAATTAAATTGACCTCTTTACATGGCATACTACTTGTAACCAATGAACTTGACGTCTTTAAAAGGAATACTGCTTGTAACCAATGAACTTGACGTCTTTACATGGGATACTGCTTGTAACCAATCAACTTGACGTCTTTACATGGGATACTACTTGTAACCAATGAACTTGACGTCTTTACATGGGATACTGCTTGTAACCAATTAACTTGATGTCTTTACATGAGATACTGCTTGTAACCAATTAACTTGACGTCTTTACATGGGATACTGCTTGTAACCAATTAACTTGACGTCTTTACATGAGATACTGCTTGTAACCAATTAACTTGACGTCTTTACATGGGATAAACAGAACAGGGCGAAACATTATTCAGCATAATAGGAACATTTACTTTTGTTTTCATCATTTGTTAGAAGGATTTTTTATTTATCTAGAAGCAAACAGTATTTGAACACTTGTATGTCAAACTTGTAAATATAGACATTTATAAAAAAAATATCGCAGAATGTCTAATGCAATGAAGTACCCATCAGTATCTTAAAACGAGTTTTATTATTTTATTATCAGCTAATGTGTAGAGCTTTGTAGAGACTGTATTGTTGGTGTATTTTAATTATGTGACCAATTTATTATCTGCAAAGATCAAGATAATATTATATATGAAAATAAACAACAGGTTTTGAATTTTTATTCTCATCCGCATTTTAAATATTCATGATTACTCTCCGAAATAAGAAAAAGCTGTTGTCTTCATCAGCTAGTTTTGACCATCAAGGTATCTTCCTGTCTTATCTTATGAATATGCACCCTATATCTCTCAGTCAGAAGAACATAACTATTTAAGACATTTACCATTGATGGAAATTATGATAAAATTGATATGATATCATCACAACCTGAGATCAAAATGCAAACTGTTCTGAAGAGGAGCTTAACGAACATAATTCAGAAGCATATGGTTATTTTGACCTTATTACTAATTTTCTTCTTTTGTCATAACTTGATGTAGGAATAAGCTTTTGTTGCTGCTATTCTTGAACTATTTATGGATATAAATTGCTTTATACTGATTCCTTGGGAACAATTAAACAATGTGTCTCAAATTCTTTACAACAAAATTTTATCTTTTGGACTACAACAAAAGAAATATTCGAAATATCTTATAATTAATATTAACTTTTAAGAAAGTTCCTTCTATCATTATATGCTTGCAATGTACATATTAATCTGTTAAAACAAAGGATTCGCTTGTCAGCAAGATTTAATCAATATGACATTTACGTGATCAGTAACTTACAGAAATGCTGCTATAATATAACTTTTAACTTGTCGCAAAGCATCTTTTCAAAATTGTATGTGAAATGGTCTCGGAGTATATATCACATTTATGCTGTCGTATATTAAGCAAGTATGTAAGACCAAACTTTCTATTCTCATACTCAATTATTTCAACTGTATATGCATTATTAACCTTGTACTTTCAATGTTATTATTCATTTTTTAACAATCATTCTGCCAACAATGATACATACATTCCTTTGATGATCTCTTACTTTTAAAAAGCAAAAATATAATTATAATTCATTTCAAATTAGAAAATTCTTGCAATTTTTATCAAACAAAAAGTAAATTCAAAATAGCATATATCTCAGTTAATTAGTTTCTCCAACAATCAAAGTAAGACCAATATATTTAAATATAATATGCCTAGCAAAATTTGAATAATTGGGCGTACATTATGTTGGTTAGGGGTGAGGTAGAACGTTTTTATATGTACATGATAAATGTTTGCATGGAAATATTCATTACTGTACTAGGCATCCTTTGTTCTACCAATCTTTTATTTAAGGGTCATTGATTTTTTTTTATAACACTTTAATTCATTTATTTTTCTTGATACTTCTTATATCATTTTTGAATGGAATCATCAGCTCCTATGATAATAGCCGTAGTTGTTCAAATATGTATACCTTATTCCTGTGCACTATTCATAACTCAAAAACTAAGCTCAGTAACTAATCTGGAAATTTCACCTTTATTATCTATGTATACCCAAATGTTTTTCAGTACTTTATGGGTAGACAATGTTTGTTTTTGCAAGGACTACAATTTATTCATGTTTTCGCACATTCTCTATTATTTTATATCATACAGTAGTTCTACTTTAAGGATTCAAACAAATATACAGCTATAATCAAGTCAGATATTTGTTAATCTAATATTAAGCGTACAAAAAGGCAGTTATGTTCATACCAAAATGTTCATTAAACCAAATCCTCCTCAACACCTTATTGCAAGCAATTTAATCTCCCACCTTGATTCTGAGGAAACGTATGTGCTAATTTAATTTATGTAGAGCTTGCGAGTCAATTTACTAGTATCAATGGAAATTTAACATCGAATTCATTCAAATATATATAATGCCGCTTTGACACTTGTTGCAGAAAATGTCAATCAGTCATGTTTTAATGTTTGTTACCTTTGTAAAATATGAAATAGTTGTAATTGTCATCACAAAACAAATTTTAATGAACACAAGTAAGAATAATTTTAAAAGATCCACCTTAATGTGACAAGGATGTATAACAATAATATAGGTCTTTTAAACGTGTAGTTACGTTTGATTTGGATACACCTCGGTACTATATATGACTTCTTAATATGCAACAAAACTTCCTCACAAGACACGCTGTCCATACAACCTAAAATAAACGTCATTACTCTGACAAACTAGCAAGAACAGCACAACCTGTTAATTGATATAATTGTAGATTAAATATTCTTATTTTTGTCTGATTCTTCTTTCATATTAGTTAACACCAAGAAGTCTCTTTTTCATATTTAGGAATGAATTGTTATCGAATGAGCTTACACGGTCAACCATACATTTTCGCGAAAGGCGGCAAATTAAGTGTAGAGAGCACATGCTCTCGTTTTCCAAGTAATGTTATAAGAGTCCGATCTAGAACCAAGTTTATCTATTTATCTGTTGTGTCTTCAATGAAAATCAAAATTTATCAAAGACATGGCAAGACTATCGTTTTGTTTCATAAGATACCATACATAACTGAGTAATGGAAAAGAGATTAAGAGAGAGAGAGAGAGAGAGAGAGAGAGAGAGAGAGAGAGAGAGAGAGAGAGAGAGAGAGAGAGAGAGAGAGAGAGAGAGAGAGAAACAACATGCTCAATCATGAGAAAGGCAAAGAAGTGCTGGATATAAAGACGCTGCTGTGAAGTCGAAGGCATATCAACTAGTGGAAGATAAGATATCGCAAACTTAAAACAAGGGAAAACTACCACCATCCAAAGCAAATCAATAAAATACCTAGCAGAAGATTAAGAGATCCTTAAGCAATGAACAGAATACTGATCAGAATTGTACAATTATAACATCTACGGAGATCCAACAGTACTATAATGCCATCAGGCAGAAAAATTGATGACAATCCATTCTGGCAAGAAAGTAGAGATTATCGTTATTAGGTCGCTAGAGAAAGAAAATTCAGCTGGTGTCGACAACACACCCGCAGAGCTCATTAAAGTAGGAGGAGCAAAAATATCCACATTTACTGTAACAATATGTTACAGACAAGAGAATGGTCCACCATATGGACTTAGTATTTGATCATCGCCAAAACGGAAACGTGCAGCTATTATAAAGCCACAGAACCATCAACTTGATTAGCCACCCAAGCAAAGTCATGCTGAAAACAATTCTCGGACAAAGGCTCAAGCAGATAAATGTATTTGCTGATGAGCTGGCAGCCTTTTGAGTACCATATAACAAATCTTCAATATCATACACCTGCAACTTTCAACATCATTAAAATCTCTACCAAGTCTTTATAGATTTCAATAAGGCATTTGTCAGGGTATGGTATGCGGCTTTATGTGCAAATATGAGAAAGCACAGCATTAGCTCAAACCTGGGCACCTTTATGACAAAATCACAAGTGCTGTTTTCATTAATGTCATTAATGGCAGCAAAGGAGATTAGCAAAGAACAAGAGTTGGAGTCAGACAAGAATGTGTACAGTCACACACACTTTTCAACAGTTTCCTAGAAATAATTATAGAGGATGCATTTGAACACCACAAGAGCACTGTCAGCATCAGAGGAAGAACAATCACCAAATTTAGATTCGCTGATGATATTGATTGCTTAGCAGGAGATAAAAAAAACAGGTTGATTTGGTTGAGCCCCTTGACATAACCTCCACATCAGACCGTACGGAGATAGATTAGCGCCGAGAAAAAGCAATCACAAACAACACCCATGGCATCAGTGCAGGAACAAAGATCAGTGGACAGAAACTGCAAACAACCACTAACTTGGGAAATGGGACCAAATATCACAGATGATGGCTCGAAACTAGAATTACTTTACATGATTGCCTAGATAACATCAGCAATAACAACGTTGACACCAATATAGAAAGACACTAACATTGCACTTGGATCAGAAATAAAGCTGATTCGCTCTATTGTCATGTCTATTTTAATTTATGCATGTTAATTGTGTACGCTCATATTAGATTTATAAGGCAGGATTCAAATTTTTGAATCAGATGCTACCTCAGGATCTTGAGCATCTCATACATTGACCAAGTAACAAGCAAAGAGGTCCACAATGGGATCCAACGAGTCATCGAACATTATGAAGCGTTCTTGACCACTATGATAAAAATCAAATTGAAGTGATACGGGTTGGGATTGATGATGATGATGATGATGATGATGATGATGATGATGATGATGATGATGATGATGATGATGATGATCGCATAATAAGTTAGAATTTGGTTTTGACAATGAATGTCTCTTCAAGGATGTATGTAATGGAAACGTGAAGAGATCTTCTCTCCTCTTTACACCCCCCCCATTTATGCTGTTTAAATGATTACAGTGCTAAGTGTTACATCTATGAACTGACGCGTTATATTAATGCAAAGAAACCAATAAATGCAACTTATATAATTTACTGAAGGAAATGATTGATCTGATCTGCAAAGTATATTTTTAATTTATTGGCGACACAAAACGGTTTCTTTCTAGTTCATAATTATAGATATAATCAGGGAAACGTTGTTGTCTACACGGAATGTTCACCGCAGTAGCTATTCTCTGTATCAACAATTTCGGGATGAATATTTCAAAATTGATGTCAATAGGTCTTAAACGGTTACTGATTTCTTAATAGATGTGTATTTTTCTCTTTTCAGTTTAAAAAAGACTAATCGCTTTATTTTACGAATTCATTCAATTCAGGTTTTAAACAGTAACAATGCAAAAAAGTGAGCTTGCAGAACATTGGGTATGAAATCATTAAAACAATGCAATATTTCAAATATCCTCAATACGTATCACTAATAATTTGATCGATTTATCAGACATTGTGTTGTCTCATGGTGAAACATTGTTCTGCTTAATTTGTTGGTTGAATTAGAAATTCAAATCCATCACAACTAACTCTGTTAATCCAATAGTCGTACTACACTTTATCATAGTTGTTACACTATACAAAATTAATATATAACAACATTTTAGCCTGATTCTTTTAACTATGAAAACAAAATAAAATTAGTTTCTAAGCTTTAAAAACTTGTAGGGCATATTGAATTTTGGAAATTAAAAAGGCCTTAAAGGAGATTCAATATTTCATTTGGATGAAAATTACCTTTAAGGAATATTAAATATAGGATGGAGATGAAATGAGCAGTTTGACATGTATAGCATTTTGCAAATCGGGATGGTCATCACATGTTGTAATTGCTTCAGCTGAAATGTGCCATTTCATCAGTTATAGCAGCACAAAAGTGTTCTTGCTTTGAATCTCTTGAACCATAGACAAAAAATTTTGGAAAGTTTGTCTTTTAAAATTCATAAACCCCCCAAAAGTATATATTCAGTCGTCCCGATTAAATAAATGATGCGAGAAGCTTTTTATTCTCGTAAACGCTTTATAAAATAAATTGCCAATATATTAACCTTTAATGATTTAATCAAATATCGATATTTCATTTAAGAATTAATAGCAGAATAATTCACTTATACCAATTTACTTCAAACGCATAAAACTATACGTGTTCTGTAATTTTACGGATATAGCTATCTTATACCTATCTTTCACTATTGCTATTTGATAGCTATTTGTCACTATAACAATTTTATTACAGTCTTTTGTTATTTAAAAGCTGACTTTAATGAAACAAATGCACTATGATTTGTTATGATTTCGTAGGTTTAAGAACATTATGGTAAATACGCTTATTTTTTTTCTAAACGAACAACTCTCCAAATTACATGTAAGCTTCGTTTTGACTGGTTCTTCTTATATGTCATGACTGATAAACATTCACGATAACGTATGGTTTCAAATTCCTTCAACCCATTTCTTGAAACTTCCAAATCATAACATGTTATGGTTTTGATCAACATCATGAAAACGCCATTTCAGAAATTGTATAGACTGTTTTATATAAAAGATCAAGTCTTCAACTAAGATCACGCAAGTTATAGAGTGGATATATCTTATGCGACGTCAAGCGGTGAGATGCAGGCAATATAGGTGTCATCTACTTTCTTCCTCTTCCTGGCTTCGTGATATTGCAGATATAAATCTGGACATTTGCTGGTCTTACTTGCTGTTGACATGGTGATAGTTAGCAGAAGCCTGGAGTTAAGGCACTTCTCCGCGATTAACGCGGGAATATATGAATATGTTATACCCAAACTGAGACCAAAAGAGCCGCTCTTTGATAATAGCTTTTCACGACGTATAGATCATCAACTCATATTTAATGATATGACTTAAGTGGGATAAAAGGTATGATTTATGTAGTAGACTTTCTCACGAAAGTTTTGATAAAAATTTAGTTGCAAAATTTTACTAAAGTCTCTCTCATCCATACGTGGATTTTTACATCATATAGGTGCAACTTAATTATATGCTAAAGACAAAGGATAGAAGCCATGCGATGCTAAAAACTACCAGTCTTTGTGGGCCAGACTGCAATTAATTTCACCACCTATTACATACATTTATCCAAGCTTAACTTAAATCAACATTCCAGTCTCAATCTAATACTTGAGAGCTGTTGCATGCATATTTGAGGGGCCCCGAGTGGCCGAGCGTTCTAAAGCTCTGTCCGTTACGGATCACTGCCATCTCACCTCTGTCTGCGTGGGTTCGAGTCTAAGATTTGGCGAATGTGGATATGTGAGAAAGCTTGCTAGTAGCTTCTCGTAGGTCGGTGGTTCTTTCCACGGATTACCCGGTTTCTTCCTCCACCATTAATACTGGCCGCCATGTATCGCCTATCCAGTGCTGAAAATGACTTAAATGCCCCAGAACAACATCATGCAAACTTGCATTTAACAGCTTATCATAAACAACCAAGGTCATAATTTCATTTCAAAAGCCATCAACACATGGATTGTAATCATATCTGACACTGACTCTATATATGTACTTTCTCGTCAAAATTTTCACAGACACAATAAAGCAGAGCTAAACATTAAAATGATTATTTCACAACGAAAGGCGCAGTCAAACAGCGCTTCTACATTGAGATACTACGTTTCTAGCTAGAAACAATTTTTTCAAAAGTTAATGAAAATGAAGAATGGATCTTTTTCAGATTTGGTGACAGCACAAGAAGTTTGCATAATTCTATCACAATTCATGCACTGATTTAAAAACAGCAACGCTTAATCATATACAAAAAGAATCAGTTTGGAACCAACATTCTATTGGCTAGCATTGCATTGTTACTGGACATGTCAGTAGTGAAATTAAGTCACTCTAGGAACTTCCATTCAATGAATTTGACTAAGTGTTCCTGTTAAATGAATCAACTGAATAATTTGTTTAAATATAATTTTTTAAAAAAATTATATATATATATATATATATATATATATATATATATATATATATATATATATATATATATATATATATATATATATATATATATATAGTGACAGCACAAGAATTTTCTATCTCTCTCTGTCTCTGTCTCTGTATCTCTCTGTCTCTGTCTCTCTCTCTCTCTCTCTCTCTCTCTCTCTCTCTCTCTATATATATATATATATATATATATATATATATATATATATATATATATATATATATATATATATATATATATTAGTGACATTTTAAACTGTATCAGTAGAAGAAAATAAACGTTATCACCGCATTGACGATATCACTTTTATCGCAGAGAGTAACTATATTAACTATATTACAACTTTCCTCTCCTCTTTTGGAAATATAAATATCCTTATGCCAGTTGTTCAAAACTGTATTTCAATAATTAGGCCCATTCTCTCTCTCTCTCTCTCTCTCTCTCTCTCTCTCTCTCTCTCTCTCTCTCTCTCTCTCTCTCTCTCTCTCTCTCTCTCTCTCTCTCTCTCTCTCTCTCTCTCTCTCTCTCTCTCTCTCTCTGAATGAACAGATTTCAAAATATATGTCAATAATGTAGACCATCAAAGATATGTATACATACTCACTGAAATGCGGCATCAACAAATGCCTGAAAACGGATCCAAACATCAAAAATTGGGCGTCACTTATTTACTTTTTATAAACAATTTTCCACATTAATAACGTAAATAGTAAATGACTTAAGTTGTATGGCTGGCTGCTAATCTATATATGTTACCGTATATGCTCTAAGACAAATATTACACTTTTTTTACGAAAATCATGATTAAATATTGTAATATAATTGTTTGATTTTCCATCTCATCATATTCTTAAGCATATTTGGAAATGATAGAGAAAAAGAAGATAAAGGAAAAATCGAAATTATATGAGAATCAAAATTTTGAGGCAGCGTCTCTGACCTAACTTGATTAATGCAAAAAGAAAATCAAAGAATGGTGTCCTTGCCTTGAAGCCGATGAAGACTAAAATTCAGTCTGACCTATATTGCCCAATTTTAAAGTGTTCATGGTTTATTACAGCTGGGTTTTATTCATATACACAAGTTTAAGAAGGATAAAAACAACTTATTTTTAGAAAATATTCACCCTTTCGCTGCAATGAACAGTCAATATATTTAATGCCTATCAAAAAATACTGTAACAATACTAATTTCCCAGGACGAATCTTTTGTCTATTCCATTTTAGATCGTAAACAACATTTGTCTTTATTTAGACAGTAACTTCGTTAGGTTGTGTATTTCGCTAAAATCGTGCTTCCTCTCTCTCTCTCTCTCTCTCTCTCTCTCTCTCTCTCTCTCTCTCTCTCTCTCTCTCTCTCTCTCTCTCTCTCTCTCTCTCTCTCTCTCTCTCTCTCTCTCTCTCTCTCTCTCTCTCTCTCTCTCTCATGTTGGATTTTCCAAACTGGTGTGCCTGTAGCACGCAATATACGCTCTGTTAAACTAGGACAATATTTCTATGCCTAAAAAAGCAATTAGAGCATAAGAGATTGACATTTAAAAAAATCTAACGGAAAAATTTCACGCACGCGCGCGTGTGTGTGTGATATGGACGTTCAACTTAATTTTAACAATGCTCCAGTTAAATCACTACGATTTCTGCAATGTGGCAGTTTATGGTGATTTCTAGCTCTGGGGCATCATGCAGAAGATATATAGAATCATATCACACCCAGTCACATTATTCTGACACCAGGCCGACCAGTTCTAACATTAACCTCTTTATGCTGAGCACCAAGAAAAGCATCTGCATCTGCAAATATTAGTTTGTAAGTCTTTGATATTGACTCGGCTGGGTTTCGAACCAGCGACCTCCAAGCATCATATATGGATGACCTAATCACGTAGACCAATTTTCATGTTATTAAATGTTTCGAATGTTATCTCATTCTCTTTTTGATAGAAAAGATTGTATTATTCAATTCTGTACCATGAGAAGGCTCCATTTAAATGTCAGTATTAACCGAACATAATTAAAAAGAAAACTTTATTTGTATACATGAATGATTTTCAATTTATGGCTACAATATGCGCAAATACAAAATAAAATCTTGAAGTAGCAGGAAACATATTCAGTATTAGAGACCGAATTATAACCTATAATGAAAACATGTATGTAATCAAGGCATAGAGAAAGAACATATAACACGCGGAATGTAATCAATGCATAGAGAAAGAACATATAACACCCGTGGAACAATTAGAAAAAGAGAATTGATTGATCCTAGCGTTGGCAACACCAAAATACATCTCTAGCCCAACATGGTTATCCATAAGTGAACCACAAAGTATTGATGATTGCGCATGACGTGGCGACAAGTGGCATCACATCTGATGCTTTTTGATTAGGAAATGCATTTACACTTTTCGACAACTGTCCGCTTAAACAGTTTTTTAGGACTATTTTATAATATGACTTCTATTTTTTATTCTTGGATTAATTTTGGATTTGATTCGTACAATCGAAAGTTCTCTTCCTTTTATATATATATATATATATATATATATATATATATATATATATATTTATATATATTTATATATATATATATATATATATATATATTACAATTACGTGCATTTTTGCTTTATTAAACATTTCAGCATTCAGCATCCCAAAAGTAATCATTATATTATGCCCACTGACTGTGTCGGTAACTATATATTCCTAGGTCAATTTAATAAAAGATTGGAAGGATTCGTAATGACTGATTTCTGGAGGAACTATCAATAGTAATTGAATTATTATCCTTTCATTTAAAGCAAATGCTAAAGCAGAAATGTCACTTAGAATTAATTGATTGCAGAAACCGATTAACATGCTCGATGGCAATGTAATGTGTATGTGTGTGCGTGTGTGTGTATGTGTGTATAACATGTTTGATTTAATGGTCTCTTTAGGCAGATATATATATATATATATATATATATATATATATATATATATATATATATATATATATATATATATATATATATATATATATATATATATATAATATGCATTGTTTGTTAGTTTTGTTGTTGTTTATTTCATTATAAGCTATTGTAATCTAACATATTATGCTGGACTTAACTTTGTCCATAATCAAGTCTTTTTTTCTAACCTGACTATAATATTGATTTTTAACTTTTATTATGTAAAAATTAATACATGGCTAACAATCTGTATGTGTACCGGTTTAATCTCATGATCAGTTTTAATAGAAAAATATGATTATTCGGGTTTTGGGTCAAGGTTATTGAAATACCGCTACAATTTACCTGGTGTAGCTGGCCTTGTCCTGTTTATATATTATAATTTTAGTAACAGACTAATATTTTATCTTGTAAACATGAAGAACTTTCTAGAAGGTTATTTTTCAAATGTGTTTTCTTTAGATAGGGTTTTCTTTAGAAAATGTTGATTGTGACCTAGGGTCAAAAAAAGGACTATCTAATCTTGTCACTGGAAGATCATTTATTCGTTCTTAAGATGTAGCAGAATAACTTTGTTTTTGTTGTTCCCAGTATTCATTTGGGTTAGAATTTATTTCTTCAAATTGTTAAATTCACTGACTTTGTTGGAAATACAGTTATCAACAATTAACTTTTTCTTTATTTATATCGAATTTAATCCTGGAATTATTTTATTGTGTTTTAACAAAAGAATGTTGTCACATCAGCAATACGCAGGACATCACAGACACAGCAACACTTCAGCGTTGTACTTAATTTGGATTTGTACTAAAATTCGTTCAGAACATTGAATTATTAGGACTTGTGTCTGTAATTCTAAAATAATTCAGGGGCTTAATTCGCAATACCGTAAGTTCTTTCTCATGTTTACTTTATAGTTTATGGTCGGGAAATAAATTTGTTGAATTTCATAAGCTTGTTGTTTTTCACTCTCTTCTGTTACTTATTTTGAGAGAGTAGACTCATAAAAGCAATGATTTCGTGAACTGTGGGAATAGTGCACCGACAGACACCAAAGTTAATTAATTATACAGAATCCAGAACTGTGTCGCAAAGACAAAAATGTCCATATGTTACGAACAAAAGGTAATGTTTCCGAAATGTAAAAGTGAACTGCACAGACATTTAGGAAGATAAATCATTCGAAATAAACATCAAGAACAACCATATAAAATGTAAGACGTAAAGATGTTTAAGGAAATAAGAAACTGTGGAGGCCGGTTTTACGATACCTGTAAAGACACGTAGCAATTCTTTGTTTCTAGTATCAAAAGGGAGAATGCACAAAACATTGTGAAAACCGATACGTAAAATCTTCTTGCATTGATTAATTGATTGATCGATGGATTTTCCTGTATGTACTGTAAGGTTATATAGTGCCACAAAATAGGTGGTACGATCACATAATGTTTATTAGCATCGAGTACAAAAGCATAACCATAATGGGTCGAAAATGTATGAAGATTTTCGCTCAACGGTTGTTGAAAATGGTGTGCATAAAGGATTATTAGGGAAAATGTTAAATTAGGGAGCTTAAAAATAAAATGCTGGTCAACATGCTCAATTCACTCTAATGTCGAAGATGAGCTCAATGCACACAGCCATTCGCATACAAATTTTTAAACATGTAGTGCTTATTTAGTCAAACTATGGAGTTATTAAAGTTGGAGATAATTATGGTCGTTATTACTTTCTTCCTATCCATCTATATTTATAAACATCCATTGAAATCCAAAATTAAATTAACTTTATGTATATAGTTTATTTATATTTAGTACTAATCTTCATGGCAGAATTGTTTCTAATTGCATATAATTATTATTACAAATATGTTGTTTCCTTTGATACTTTATAGCTGTGTACCAGAAACGCAAAACGACAAATCGGGCTTGGTTAAACTAATCTCTTTTGGGGGTTTTGCTTAGTGGCTCTTGTTTGTTTTCATTGATCAATGATAGAAACTATTTGCCTAAGGATTTAACATGGCAGTCGACCATGTCTCTTCAAGTTATCTAACCCTGTATTCCTGCATAGTATCATAACTATTGAGCTACTATTACGCCCTGTGAAAATAGATGAAGTGATAGATATACATGCTTTCATATATTCCGATCAAAAAGGATATAAACATTGCATGTACATTGGTCTAGACAAATGAAAAAAGACGTGAGTGAAGAAAATTCTTCTCATCCACTGGTTGATCGGTGATCTTTTTAAAATATAGTAATTCGATAACAATCATAATGAACATTTGTCTTTCCTTCGACGCAGTTCTGTTAGATCTAGACTGCATTTAATTTTAATCTACATATCAAGAATATTAATATCTATCAAATTTTGACCGCAGAAGAAAATATTTATAGATGATGAGAACATATATAGGTGTGACGCACACTTTACAATAATAGTCTACAATGATGTAGAATTGATATTGCGTGCAACTTTGATCATCATATTAATGTAAGATAGTACAAGTAGTATAACAAACTTATTTGTTGGAATGGATCATCTGGAGCAGCTTCTTATTTTAAAAAAAAATTAGAAATAATCATTAACATGACAAGTGGATAAACCTCTATTTTTCTATAAGAATGTGTTTTCAGAACGTATTGCTGTTCTATTCATTGAAAGTATAATATAAATATGACCGTTCTTCTCTCGAATTAGTGTAAAACAAAATGTACATAACTTTAAAACACAGATCCCTTTCTATTTCATTCATTATTTTTGTTTAGGTATTCATTAATGATAAAGGTATATAAAAAAAGAAAGAAGAGACCATTTCTTGGGTTTAAACAAATTTATTATTATAATGCCACAATATTATGCCTGTATGTCTATGCCTGTTACGCGAGTATGTCTGACTATCTAAAATTGGCAAACTTTTTGTCTTTACATATATAGCATTACTTACCCACATAATATTTGTTATCTAATAGATATATTGAATATTATAAAACGGTAATATAAACGCTTTCTCACAAGATATACGTTCAAATGAATAATTAAATTGTACGGTGAACATTTCCTGTTTAGATAGTATACTGAAACAATGACTCAAAAAGTAATCCGAATATGATGTATTAATTGATGTTATTATACTTGATCGAATATACTACTTTTTGTTTTCAATGATCAACGCATATTTGATTGAGGATATCATCGTTTCTCGTATATAATAACCAACAGATATTTGATCAAACATATCTTAGCTTCTTATACTCAGTGATCAAGAAATATTTAATCAAAAATGTAATCGCTACTTCAGTGTAGTATAATGGTTAAATCATTGCTCCATATAGATATATAGACGAAAGCCAAATGTCTAAACTGCAATGAGACAATCCCTGGGTAGTGGAGTGAAACCATAAGTGATTTTGGAGATGCATATACTACTTCAATAATTCATTCTATAAGCATGACTGAACCGTGTAGTTTGTTATTCGTAATATTAACACTCATATGAAACTGGCACATGCATATTATAGTAGTCCATAAAAATGTATCCATCACAATCTACTCACAGTGTAAAGCATTATAAAGAATAAAAATATACTGCATTTCGCGAGTTTTTAATAATAAAGAAAGATACATTTTAAATAAAAAGACAATGACACTATTATGGGCTAATTATCCCTCGTAATATAAACACTTTATTTCAGAAAGAAACATGCCGTTTGGATTCTAGCTAAAAGTAAAATAAACAAAAAGTTTAAATAAGCAGAAAAGACATGATTGAGAGAATTAAGGAAACGTTACAACAATATGATAATTAGCTGATCTCAGGTAACCACTGAAAGCTATCCATGTGATTTCCTTTACAATGTAAACTATCTTGTCCATTTTAAAACAAATTATCAGCATTTTTGAAATACAAGATAATGTATCCATACATATCGATTTTAATATCAAGTGTAACAAATGGGAATTTATTTTTAGAAGCTATAGTGTGCCAGACATTATATAATATAATTCATGCTTCGGTAAATGCGTCTGTCAGCCCGAGATAATAATTATGTCGATGTTGAAGATAAATCATGAGATTTCTTGGAAGAGTCTCCTTAATCTTTATTAAGGTGCCATTAAAGAGAACAATCCATTCAAAACGCAATAACACGAAGGTCTTCGGGGAATTTCAATTAATACTTGTCATTGACCTGCTAGTGTAATAATACGACTTTAAACGAAATGTTGCACATCTCAATTTTTTCAATAATAAATATGTACCGTCATTTCCTTGTCGCTACCATAAAAGAAGCATTAACAAAAACAAATTAATATCAAGGAAATATAAATCATAGATGTGCTTAGTTGTCTTGATGTTCCATTAAAAAACGCAAATTTGCTATTTTAAGATAGAAGTTAATAGTACGAGTCATAGTATCAATATATAAATGATCAGTTTTGTGGATTAACATTTTAACATTTTAATTGAATAAAGAAGGGATATGCAATGAACAATTTTGAATAATTACTTCTTCATATAGAGCACGGTTCTAGCGGTAGCTTTACACTTTTCATTGCATCACACACGCTTTATTTTGACTGTAAAAGTTGGTTTGAATTTGCCTTGACTAGCGTGTCTCTTAAATTATAAGGTCTCCACAATTCCACAACTGCTAGGTGTATTTCTGTCGTACGATCAATTTAATCAGTTCGTACGAATCAAAGATTGGGCTTTGTTTGTAAATGATGTGACTTACTTGTGAACTGTCTGGATGGAATGTCAGGATGAAGAGTGTTCCTTTCGTATTTATACCCTTAAGTAATAGTATTTGCACTTCATTCTTGAAGTATTTCCAAATTCCTATTCAAACCAAATATAGACATGCATTATATATTGTAACTATCGTGAAATATGTATGTATGTATGTATGTATGTATGTATGTATGTATATATATATATATATATATATATATATATATATATATATATATATATATATATATATATATATATATATATATATATATATATATATATGTCAGGGAACAGAGAATCAAAGCTCGTGCAAATTAACATTAAACTATTAATTAACGGCTCCAGTGTTGTTTCTGTCAAGAAGCAAGAGATTTGATGGCTGTTGCTGATGCACTGTCATGACCCGTTTGTGTCAGCAGGTGATCAGAGCTGACATGCAAGCCCATCCTGCCATGTCAGTAGAAGGGGTAAGAATCAACGTTCAGAACCTGAGATGCTATCACTAGCTGACATGCAAGCCCATCCTGCCATGTCAGTAGAAGGGGTAAGAATCAACGTTCAGAACCTGAGATGTCATCACTGCTGATGCGTCTGCTACGTAGATAGAACAGGGAATTCTCCATCTATAAACTAATAGCTACGACAATATCGAACCAATGGTAGGCAATCTAAGGTTTTGAACATTCCTCAGCATGGTCTTCATCTTTTATCTAAATTGGCTTATATTTTCTGAGTAGAAGATTAATGTTCAAGGCAAAGGGTGTGTTGTTTTGTTTGAGATAAAAATGATTCTTCGATTTTATGCTATCATGAGTTCATTGTGACTAGTGAATCGTTAATGTCTAGACACATGAGTAACCAATTTTCGCGTCTTTAAATCTATTTTAGTGTTGAATAACTGTTTAGGTTACTTACAAAGACTACTTTATTTTATAAAAATTATAAAATCTATTTTAGTGTTGAATAACTGTTTAGGTTACTTACAAAGACTACTTACAAATGAATATAAGTAAATGATTATAGTGATGGGAGTCCAATAGTCAAACAGTACAAGACATCGAGACTATATAACAGTTACGATGTGGGATTTAGTAGATCTCCCATTCACCCCACATCATAACTATCAAGGTTGGAGTCTTTTATGGTAGGACACACGGTAATAATAGCACGGAAAAATGGGAACAATCATGATATGGCTGAGTATTAAATACAGTATATATTGGGTTGGGTGGTCAGGCGTGGTTAATAGTGTAAGTTATGCTTTAGGAAAAAGAATCTTTTGAGAGATTATTCTAGTTGTAAGTGAAAAAAAGACACACATTGGCTTTTTTTTAAATGGAATTTTAGTTCTTTAACAGTGTTGAGTTTGGAACACTCATTACTAAAATTAGCACCCGACTCTTTGGTGCGGAATTGAAAGCACATGTTTCAAACACACGCAGGTCCTAAAAATGACACGGCTCATATCCTTTCCTCTACACAGAAGCTGACATCCAGGTTTCATCTATACTGATAAATATAGGTTTGATCATAGGCCCTGAGAAATTTCAAGTTATTAAATTTTTAAAATCATGGTGTTTGCATGGGTTTACTATAGGAACTGAATTAGTACCGTGATACCTATATAGAGCTACAGTATATAGTGACTCCACATATGCAGGTGCAATTAACATTACTAAAATTGCAATCATATGGTATTATTTGTGGATAACAAGAAAAAGTGATACCTTTCGTAAACCACAGAGAGACTTTCAGTGGGATATCAAGCACATATTCAGATAATTCAACTATTGCCAAGAAGGGAGGGGAGTAGGTGTAGAGTTGACTATGTTAGGTGGAGTGCTTTGCACATTAGTTCATATCTAAGAAATACATATATAAATTTTATACAAATTAACATCGTTAGATTAATTATAGTAAGTAATATTATATTTCCTAGTTGTTTTTTTAATCATAATGCATCATATATGATCACTTAGGTCTCTTCCGCCACGCTTAATGGGGTGATATCTCATGACTTTGCACCCCATTAATTTCTTTCAGTGAATAATTTGAAACTGCAAATATTGCATTTAAATGCACTTATGTCTAGCATGCTTTAATTTTACATTATATGTCTTCTGGAAAGAATTTAAGGTAATTTTTGTCATTTTAATCTCTTTTTATGTAATAGTACATATAGATGGTTACCAAAACCTTTAATCTCTTTATTACATAATATGACAAGACTGGAAACATATTTCTGTATTAAATTGAAGAGAGATAAATGGTGATATTAAGAAAAAATACTCTATTAGACAAGTTTTATTTTAATTTTTTCTGATTTTCTTAAATAAAGCTCAAATATGTAAATATTCCCTGAAATGCACCATTGCACTTTAGGTGAAAATGAACTTGCAATATAATTTAATGTTCACTAATGTAATCTTAGACAATCAGAAATATGTGCATTGCTCACGTATGTATCGAACTACTATTCCTAGAGCTTTCAAGAAACTCAAGGGTGGATAATAATGGTATGAAAAAATGGGAACCAGCATGATATGGGTGAATACTAAATACAGTATATATGGGTTTCGGTGACCAGGATAGGATAATAATGTAAGTTATGCTTTAGGAAAAAGAAACTTATAAGAGCTTATCCTAGTTGTAAGTGAAAAAGACATTGTTTCATTGATGGAATTTCAGCCCTTGAGTTTGGAATACACAATGTTAAAATTAGCAACCGACTCTTTGGTGCAGAATTGAAGCCACATGTTTCAAACACATGCAGGCCCTGAAAATGCTGCGGCTCATATCCTTTCCTCTATACAGAAGCTGACATCCAGGCTTCCTATATACTGACAATAATAGGTTTGATCATGGGCAGATCTTCTTGCAAATAATAATAGCATGCATAAACCACTGTTCTTTCGAGAAAAAATCCAATAATTCACAAGATCAAGGCTAACTTTAACGTTGCTAACGTTATACGTGGAGACACAAACATATAAAAGCAAACATTTTTTAAGATAATAATTATACTTGTTAGAAGCAGGGTAGACAGATCCAGTTCAAGTTGTCAATGACGACAACCATTATTCCAAATATTTTCTATGACAATGTTAGTAAACTAAAGGAGTATAAGCATAATAACATCTTTATATATCTTGTCAGTTGCAATTTACAAATAAAATTGTACAATTTAGGGGAATGGTTAAAACTTGCTAGTGTCTACAGTCAACTTAGGTAATAAATGTTGGTAAACAAGATGTTTATTACGGGTGTTTAGCAGAGACAAAGTCACAAAGAAGATCGTCTTTCCCTTGATGATATGGAGACTAAAATTACCATTTGACAACAGATTGCATGAACTTGTTTTAGAAGCTATGAACCTTATTATGCAATGAATCATCAATGAACTTGTCTCATAATACTGTATATAAGCTAATTTCCATTGACTAATATTTCTTCCACTCATGAAAAGTCATTACCCTAATTTTGACAGTAACATTGTTATATTGGGTTGATTGGAATTTGTAAGCCACTCATTTCGTGCGCCGCATATCAACCGTATTCAAATGGTTGCCTGTCTCGTATACATGTATTCGATTTTCCAAACAGATTTTGCTTCCAGCACGCATTTTAAATTTATATTAAACATGACCAGTGATAGCGTACCTTGCAAAGCAATGAGAGCAGAAATGATTGACATTGAAGGAAATAATTCCAGGGAGAATTTTCAGCTTTTTTTTCCTCGATATCTCATTCTCTTTTTGGTATAAAAAATTTTGTGTTATTCCATTAAAATCAAAAGGATGATGCATCTAACTGTCAGTGGGAACAGCATTATTACGATGAGCAATGCATTTTTATGTTAATTAGTTTCCATTTAAGGCTTTAAAAATGTGGACGTGCAATAAAAAGAATGATTACAAATCAGGAAATATGTTTGTTCAGTACTAGATACCAGACCATCAAAACTTCACTGCAAATAGATGTAGTCATGGTGTGGAGGAGATTGCATTACACTTTTCTTAAGACTCAGAAAAACCGAATTTACTCACCACTCCCTCGGCAACACCGATATAATCCTCTAGTCTAACATGGTTATCCGTAATTGCATGAAAAGGAATTAAAGATAAAGCATAGCGTGACGGTAAGTCGCAGTAAAACTTAATTAAGTGTATTTGCTTTATTTAACATTAAGCATCCCAAAGGTAACAAATGCATTATACCAGAAGATTAATTACTTAAACTAGCAATATATTGCTAGTTTCTTACAAGAAAGATTGAGACGAGAGACAACTGAATGATTTTTGATGAAGCTGTCAATATCAAGTGCAGTATTATTTTTATATTGTATGGAAATAGTAATTTAGAATAACTTATTTGCAAGTAATTTAAGTGTTACATTCTTTGAAAATACAATAACCTATTAAAGAATTTTCAGACATCTGATACATATAATTGCGTGTCATAACTGTTTCTGCGATACAAAATTAACTGGATATATAAATGTTGATATTTCTGATGATAGGACATCAAAAATTAAAGAACAATGACTACGGGAGCTGCAAACAGCGCACTCAGACTCTTGTAAAAAATTTGAAATATAAATCCTTCCAGGATTCATAATTGCACAATACACAATGAAATACCGAAAGGGTCTGAGTTTATTATCTGCAAATTCGAGCAAAGAATTATGCAAAATTTATAAACAAACAACCTTCGATTTTCAAGTGGATCGTTCGTCCGTACGAATTGATTGGAATAATGAATATAATGACAAGTCATATTCTAGAGTACTGCCTGGAATAATGGATGCAAATACAAGTCATATTCTATAGTACTGCCTGGAATAACGGTTGTAAATACAAGTCATATTCTAGAGTACTGCCTGGAATAATGGATGTAAATACAATTCATATTCTAGAGTACTGCCTGGAATAATGGAAGTAAATACAAGTCATATTCTAGAGTACTGCCTGGAATAATGGATGTAAATACAAGTCATATTCTAGAGTACTGCCTGGAATAATGGATGTAAATACAATTCATATTCTTGAGTACTACCTGGAATAATGGATGCAAATACAATTCATATTCTATAGTACTGCTTAGAATAATGAATGTAAATACAAGTCATATTATATAGTACTGCCTGGAATAATGGATGTAAATACAAGTCATATTCTAGAGTATACTTGGCATAATGGATGTAAATACAATTCACATTCTAGAGTACTGCCTGGAATAATGGATGCACATACAATTCATATTCTATAGTACTGCTAAGAATAATGAATGTAAATACAAGTCATATTATATAGTACTGCCTGGAATAATGGATGTAAATACAAGTCATATTCTAGAGTATACTTGGAAAAATGGATGTAAATACAATTCATATTCTAGAGTACTGCCTGGAATTATGGATGTAAATACAATTCATATTCTAGAGTACTATCTGGAATAATGGATGCAAATACAATTCATATTCTAGAGTACTACCTGGAATAATGGATGCAAATACAATTCACATTCTAGAGTACTGCCTGGAATAATGGCTGTAAATACAACTCACATTCTATAGTACTGCTTGGAATAATGAATGTAAATGCAATTCATATTCTAGAGTACTGCCTGGAATAATGGGTGCAAATACAATTCATATTCTAGAGTACTGTTCAGCTAGCGGAGTAGATGGACATTAAGACACTTTTGTTTGGCTTGACATGCTCAAAACTAACATCATCTTCAGCTGCTTGAACAAAGGACACTTGAGACTCACGCGAGAGCACTACTCATTCTGTGAGAAAAATAATTCTTGAGCATTTTACTCGCAAGAACATTGTAAAAATTTACTCGAAATCAGATGATACTAAATTTTCTTCGTTCGTTTTTAGTGGTGTACTAATTTATCTTAATTTTTATTAAGAACTACTTATAAGATTGTCATATTTCTACAAAATACTTCAGCTCGCTACGATTTAAATATAGCTCATCCTCTAATACCCATTTCAGTCTCGGTACCATACCACTCATGCCTGATATCCATTTCTCTAGCATTTACATAACACTCGTGCCCTGTTATTTATTCACTCTCAGTTACATACCACTCATGCCTGATACCATATTCATACTTTATTCATTATCAGTTACATACCACTCATGCCTGATACCATATTCATACTTTATTCATTATCAGTTACATACCACTCATGCTCTTATATCTTAGTCATTACAATTATATACCTCTCATGCCCTGATATGTTATTCACTCACAGTTACATACCACTTATGCCTGATATCCATTTCTCTATCATTTACATACCACTCATGCCATGATATCTTATTTACTCAGTTACATACCACTCATGCTCTTATGTTTTATTCACTATCAGTTACATACAAGCAATATATTTACTTTTCATTTACATAACACATATGCAGTGGCATCCATTATAAAATCATTTACACAAAGCGTATGCCCTACCACAAACTTTGACATGCACCCCTTTGCCCTGTTATCAATCTGACTTTCATTTACGTACAACTGAACTGTGGTCAGTCACGGACACATCATTGTATGGCTTTCATTTAGATCCAATGAAAAACATGTGGTTTAAAGCAATGTTTCACACTTCACGCCAACGTATAAGACAAATTATATTCCCCTATACTATCTGCATAAGTCGGTCATTTTTACATTTTTAGAGAGAAAGGAAGACGTGAACGTTAACTACTTCAAGTTTCAAAGATTGTCTTGCATATATATATATATATATATATATATATATATATATATATATATATATATATATATATATATATATATATATATATATATATATATATATATATATATGTATATATATGCAATAAACTGACGACGAACAGTACGAAACTAGTAACTAACTAGCCTAAGCGCTTTCGACTCTTAATGAGTCTTTTTCAAAGGCAAATACAAAACATATTTACGACAAACAAATAAACACAAAAACGTTGTGTTTGTAAACCTCTACATTTCTGTCTTCACATGTGCTAAAACTATAAATACAACCAGCCTGTATAGACTAGTTGTGGAAACATCATTAGTCCACTGAGATGAAATACAGTTCGAAGCGTTTATCCAAATACGGTTAATTAGCCGTATTTGTTGTTTGTGTTTAACGTCAGATTGTATATATTATCATATACATAAAGTAACCTGACAGCGTGGAGTTGACTGCATAATTTATTGTCGGGATGTTGGACCAAGTGTCAGCGGATGTTAACCTCGATAACAATTTTGCTCAACTTATCAAGGAATATCAGCCTCAAAATGGTATTACCAAACCCTCGTATGAATTGTAGCAGAATTGTATTAAGGGTCAAATAGAAATTACCATTTGGAAGCATCCTAATGTACCACGACTAGATCGAGGCAGCTCGGAATCATTGCACGTGAATGTGAACACTTCAAAGTGTTGACTGTGGCACCATATGCAAGAACACTCCGGGATTGTTTCTACAATGAGGATGTGGCATTCATCGATGTTTCCACTCCGGTTACGTTCAACATTGACTATTTCAACCAACATTGACTACCCTGAGAAAAGAAAGGTCTAGACTGTTATTCAACAATTATTGGGGAAAGACGATCGTAAGATGTCAAAGGCTCTGGAGTAATCAAAGTTTCTGTATAAGACGGTTGCTAATGAGTCAAGTATTTCAGATAAAGTTCTGTTGTTTTTTTTTATAACTGTAGGTACATGTAGTTCCTATACGCGCTGACGCAAGTTGCCTATTGCGTGCTAACAACGCAAAGAATGAATGACCAGCTAAGGGGGACGGTCCACTGCATTGCTTCGTCTTTTAAGTGGTGATGATAAAACCAAAAACACATAACAACCAAACAATAGTTATTAAATTCTTTAAGATGCATTCAGGAAAAATCAGTTGAGAACTGAGATGATGAATGATAAAGACAATGAATGCAAATTATGAGAACAAGGAACAGAAGCATCCACAAGTTTTTATTGCAAATACATATGTATGTATGTATGTATGTATGTATGTATGTATGTATGTATGTATGTATGTATGTATGTATGTATGTATGTATGTATGTATGTATGTATGTATGTATGTATGTATGTATGTATGTGGAGCTACAGGTGAGAGTTGAGTGCCAACTAGGGACCAGAAGTTGGCGAGCTACCCCCAAAGGAGTAAGACTGCTTCACCCAAACAGAAGTGCTACCCATCCCTGGACACCCATACACCTGTGTTTCCAAAAAGCTGTGGCGAGCATGAACTGCTGGTCACCAATACAGTCTTCCGCCTGACTAACCGTAACCCAACGTCATGAATGCACCCTCGCTCTAAACACTGGCATCTCATCGACTACATCATTGTCAGGAAGAGGGACAGGCATGATGTACTTGTGACGAAGTCCTTGTGTGGCGCAGATTGATGGACAGACCACCGCCTCATCATCACCAAGCTCAACATCCGCATTCAGCCTAAAAGACTCCCACCGGGAAAGGAGGCTCCTAAACGACTGAACATCACCAAGCTGAAATACCCTAGTACCAAACAGTCGCTCATGAATACCCTTGAAGAACGTCTGAAATCAACCCCTCAGGACAATCAGAATGTGGAGACCGACTGGGCGGTATTCAGATAGCTGGTCTACAGTACAGCTCGGAAATCCTAGGACCCTCAAATATAAAGCACCAAGACTGGTTTGATGAGAACTGCGATGAGATCAAGCAGTTGCTGGATGAGAAACACCGCATCCATCAAACCTACCTCAACAACCCCAGTTCCACCTCCAGTACAGATGAATACAAAAACATACGCAGTACTGTTTAGCAAATACTTTGTCAGATGCGAGACACTTGGCTTAGCAACAAAGCTGATGAGATTCAGTGCTACGCAGACAGGCACGACATGAAGAACTTTTACAATACCTTGAAAGAAGTGTATAAACCTACATCCTTTGGATCATCTCCCCTTCTCGGCGCAGATGGTAACAACTAATTACTGACAAAGAGAAGATTCTTGAACGATGGACCGAACATTTTGACAGCGTCTTGAATCGCCCTTCATTCATTAACGACGAAACCATCAACCGCCTCCCCCAATTACCCATCAACGAAACACTGGATGACCCTCCAAACTTGCTTGAAATCCAAAAAGCTATTCATCTGCTCTCCAGTGGCAAAGCCCCGGCTCAAATTCCATCCCATCAGAAGTCTGCAAGGAAGGGGCACAGCCCTGATATAAACACTACACGATATGTTTTACTGATGTAGCAGCAAGAGAAATCCCCCACGAATTCAAATATGCTTCCATAATCCACCTGTACAAGCGCAAAGAAAATCGGCAGGCCTGTGACAACCATCGGGGTATATCCCTGCTCTCAATCGCAGGAAAGATACTCGCCAGAATCCTACTGAACCGCCTCACTATGCACCTTTACCAGGGTCTCGTGCGAGAAAGCCGGTGTGAATTCTGAAATGGAAAGAACGTGTGACTATTGACATGGTGTTTTCTGCAAGGCAACCATAATAGAAATGTCAAGAGCAAAACGCTGACCTTTTCTCCATCTACATCCACTTGACAAAGGCCTTTGATACTATCAGCAGAGAAGGATTATGGAAAGTAATGGCCATGTATGGATGTCCAAAAACATTTACATCCATGGTTTAACACTTCCACGATGGTATGCTGGCGCGAGTTCAGGAAAATGAAGAAACATCTGAACCATTCCCAGTAACCAATGGCGTCAAGTAGGGTTGTGTTCTGGCACCAACACTGTTCAGGCTATTGTTCTCCGCCATGTTGACTAATGTTTTCAGAGACGGAGACGTTGGAGTCAGCATCAGGTACCGTACAGATGGAAAACTGTTCAACCCCAGGAGGCTATAAGCAAAAACCAAGGTTATAACAGACACCATCAGAGAGTTCTTATTTGCCGATGATTGCGCACTTAATGATGTCTCAGAAGCAGACCTTCAATGCAGCGTTGACAAGTTCTCCAGTTCCTGCACAAGCTTTGGTCTCACCATCAATAATAAGAAGACTGAAGTACTGCATCAGCCGACCCCAGGAAAGCGATATGTTGACCCAACATCACCATCAACAGTCAAAAACTCAATGTAGTGAACCACTTCACCTACCTTGGCAGCACACTTTTCACAGTGTCACAATTGACGACGAGCCAGCGCGACTTTTGGCAGATTGTATGGGAACGTCTGGAATAGAAGTTGCATTAGCATTACGACCAAAATTAGGGTCTACAGGGCAGTTGTGTCCCCACATTATTCTACGCATGCGAAACGTGGACGGTGTATCAACGCCACGCCAGGAAACTGAACCACTTTCATACCACCAACCTCAGGAAAATAATCAACGTCAAATGGCTGGACAAGGTGCCTCACACCTAGGTACTCGTCCAAGCAGGTCTCACCAGCATTCACACCATCATGATGCAGTCCCAGCTACGCTGGGCGGGACATGTATGCATGCCAGACTACCGGCTGCCTAAGAGACTCTTCTATGGCGAGCTACAGCAAGGACAGAGATCCCACAGAGGTCAGAAGAAACGTTTCAATGACAATTTGAAAGCTGCACCGAATGCGCTCAATATAAACCTTGACTCATGGGAGCAATCAGCCAGCGATCGAGTCACTTGGTGTTCCTTTCTGCACAAAGGCTCCGAGCTGTACGAATTTAACAGGACAGCAGCTGCAGAGTTGAAGAGGCAAGTTAGAAAAGCACACGCCAGCAATCCTCCTGGACATGTCCCACTTATCCCTTGTCCCTTCTGCAACCGAACTAACCGTGCAAGGATTGACTTTATTAGCCACTTGCGCACACACACTCACAGAACAGAACCAGCTCCTCCAATTCAGGGATGACTAGAGTGGTCTTCGTCGACTAGACGGAAGAACAACAACATGTATGTATGTATATATGTATATATGTATGTATGTATGTATGTATGTATGTATGTATGTATGTATGTATGTATGTATGTATGTATGTATGTATGTATGTATGTATGTATGTATGTATGTATGTATGTATGTATGTATGTATATTTCCGTCTTTTATTCTTCATCATTAATGTCTGTATTTCTTATTTTTCTGGGTGATTTTAGGCGTCAGTTGGTACTGTACGATGATCATTACATTTAAATAGGAACAGGTTGCAAGTATTTTATTTTTTAACTTGTATTTGCTAAATGAAAGCAATGCTAATAAATGTGAGAGTAGTGAGAGAATTAGAGAAAGCAACATTTTAAACATCGTGTTTATTGTTTTTTTTCAGTATTTATATGCTCAGATATTTACAATTAATCATAGCCAATAAATAGTATATTTTTGTTTCAGTCTATCTTCACTGTCGTCAGCTGTCTCTTTGTCTGTATGTCTGTTTATCTCTGCATCTAATAGTCTGCTATTCATCATCATATCTGTCTGTCTCTTAGATAAAGGAGATTAATTATAAGTCAAGATTTTCATTTATTGAGTAATCATTTAACTGAACAGAATCAAACTATCAGACAGCATAAAACAAATACGTTTTGATAATAATGCTCATTTCTGCAAAAGTACTATAAAATCAGTGAAAAGGATTAGACAATAGTTGTTGCACTACAACACATGCGACATTTTTGAAAACAGAATACGTGAACACGTATAGCCAATTAAGAAAGAATAATGCCAGTTTTGAAAAAGCTTCTCTAATTGATTTTACTTACCTATATTCCCTTTTTTATTATCTCACATTCCTTTTCTGTATAATGTTCATTCATTGCAACAAAATAATGAAATGCTTTTCTCTTCAGTCTACATATAAACATCACAGAGAGAGAGAGAGAGAGAGAGAGAGAGAGAGAGAGAGAGAGAGAGAGAGAGAGAGAGAGAGATGTATTATTTTGTACAGATAGCAAATTACAACTCGATATTAAGAAATAATTCATGTACGCTGTTTTCAATTCAATCACGATTTTTGGATGACGTTTTGTTATTGAAAAAATTGCGAGTCCAAATACTGAAAATCTACCTGTAATACATGATAATTAGAACATCTGGTATAAAAACACTGGTATATTCCAATACACTTTTAAACACATATATTTTATCGCTGCTTTAAACGGTAAAGAAAAGAAGCTTTTAACTTCTATTTGAATGTTGTTGTTCTTTTATTTTCTCCTTCTTTTTCCTCTTGGTCGATTGATGGTTAGGGCAGTGAAGCTACTACATTGTGGGTTGCTAATCATCACAGGTGATATATATATATATATATATATATATATATATATATATATATATATATATATATATATATATATATATATATATATATATATATAGAGAGAGAGAGAGAGAGAGAGAGAGAGAGAGAGAGATAGATAGATAGATAGATAGATAGATAGATAGATAGATAGATAGATAGATAGATAGATCGAGTTGTGTTCGACCTTCTCATACATGGAAACTGTCCAAAACTTGCACTGAAGTATCAACTTTCCTTGGACGTCACCTTAATAAACTATTCTAACTTATTGATCTCCAGGTAATGAAATCATTGATGACAGGTAAAGTAAACTGATCTAAAACACGTATCGGCAAGATGCTTGTAGACATGGACCTCACTATTAAGTATCATGATCATGCGACTTAATGAATCAAATAATCACTCCAATGGACACGTTGGGATTTCTTTTTCTGATGGATGATTTTGACAGTGTGTCCTCTGTTGGAAAATAGTCATGTGAAAAGGGTGGATTAGTTGGTGATTGTAGAAAAATGTTAATAATATCAGAACATTAATAACAAAGACCATATATATATATATATATATATATATATATATATATATATATATATATATATATATATATATATATATATATAGAGAGAGAGAGAGAGAGAGAGAGAGAGAGAGAGAGAGAGAGAGAGCAAGGGAGATTGTGTGTGTGTGTGTGTTTTACAATATATTTAGAAACTGCACTGCACTGTTATAAGCAGCGAAATTTGCAGATCAAGGAAAATATTATAGATTTGGAGGTCATTAATTCCTGTTTTATGATCAGTGTGTCCCTTGTTGGAAAATAGTCATGTGAAAAGGGTGGATTAGTTTGTGATCGTAGAAAAATGTTATTAATATCAGAACATTAACAACAAATACCACACACACACACACACACATACACACACACACACACACACACATATATATATATATATATATATATATATATATATATATATATATATATATATATATATATATATATATATATATACACATATAAAGAATACAAATCCTATGGCGAATAATAACCCTTTCAAGCGCACTGGATCCAACAAGGGATCACGTGTGACAGGGATTGATTAAAATAGATGCAATAAACTGACGACGAACAGTGCGAAACTAGTAACTAACTAGCCTGAGCGCTTTCGACTCCTAATGAGTTTTTTCCAAAGGCAAATGTAAAACATATATAAGACAAACAAATAAACACCTAAACGTTGTTTGTAAACATCTACATGGCTGTCTCCACATGGGTTAAAACTATAAATACAACCTGCTTGTAAAGACTTGTTGCGGACACTGAAAACTGTGTATAATTCCCTAAAAGTCTACAAGCCAAAGCGACATCTATTTTTACTTTTTTGTACATTTATGTAGCGCAGATTATATCCCAGATATTTGATTCTATACCGGTTATTTTTATAGTAAAAATTGAAGGATACTAAGAATATTTAGAAAAAGTTAAATTCTACTGGTGCATAGTTTTCATTTTCTAGTCTTCTTGGTTTAAACCGCTTGGTTTCAATGTTTTAAGGCGGCGCATCCAGTATGATTCCTTTTCCTTCCTGGTTTCGGAACTCCAGCTGTGGTTGTTGGCAATAGCGATAAGTGTTATATCACTGAAAGTGTGGCATGGGGAGGAAAAGTGTTCTGCGACCGGGCTTCTGTGCAGCTTTTATGTCATCCAATCAGATCTATGAAGGTTTATCCTTTTGTGTAGCTTTTCAGTTTCTCCCACGTACTGAAGGCCACAGATCTTACATGTGATGAGATAAATCACATTCTCTGTTTTGCACGTTTTGTTTGGACTATGTATGTTTAGTTTTTCTTTAGTCACTGTGCTAGTGAATGTCCTGATCTCTATCATATGTTGACAGGTTTTGCATCTTTTATCGCCACAGGGTCCAGATTGACTAGGTTGGTTTTGACTAGCGATGTGCGTTAACTTTGCCCTGACTAGGATGTACTTTAGGTTTTTTTGGTCTCCTGTAAGCTATTACAGGTTTGTTCGGAAGTATTAGGTTTAGTATGTCCGACGATTGCACGGTGGGCCAGTGTTTTGCGATGATTTTACCTACTTTGGGGTTGTCTGGGTGATAGGTCAGAATAAATGGTATCCTATCAGCCTTTTCTTTCTGTCCATATTTGAGTAGGTCATCACGGTTTGTTTGTTTGGCCCTTTGGATTGCCTCCGCAATCAGGTCTTTGTCATAGCCTCGGTAAATTAAATGCTTAGCCAGCTCTTCAGACCTTTCTAGGAATCTTTCATCGTCGGAGCAAACACCAGTATCTTCTCCCAACCAGCTGTCATCCAAAACACTGCATTAAGAACATTCCATATAGCCAGGCACTGAGGATACGCAGAATTTGCTCCGACAATGAAAGATTCCTAGAAAGGTCTGAAGAGTTGGCTAAACATTTAATTTACCGAGGCTACGACAAAGACCTGATTGCGGAGGCAATCCAAAGGGCCAAACAAACAAACCGTGATGACCTACTCAGATATGGACAGAAAGAAAAGGTTGATAGGATACCATTTATTCCGACCTATCAACCAGACAATCCCAAAGTAGGTAAAATCATCGCAAACCACTGGCCAACCGTGCAATCGTCAGACATACTAAACCTAATACTTCCGAACAAACCTGTAGTAGCTTACCGGAGAACCAAAAACCTAAAGGACATCCTAGTCAGGGCCAAGCTAACAACAATCGCTAGTCAAAACCAACCTAGTCAATCTGGACCCTGTGGCGATAAAAGATGCAAAACCTGTCAACATATGATAGAGACCAACACATTCACTAGCACAGTGACTAAAGAAAAATTAAACATACATGGTCCAAACAAAACGTGCAAAACAGAGAATGTGATTTATCTCATCACATGTAAGATCTGTGGCCTTCAGTACGTGGGAGAAACTGAAAAGCTACACATAAGGATAAACCTTCATAGATCTGATTGGATGACAAAAAAGCTGTACAGAAGCCCGGTCGCAGAACACTTCTCCTCCCCTGGCCACACTTTCAGTGATATAATACTTATCGCTATTGCTAACAACCACAGCTGGAGTTCCGAAACCAGGAAGGAAAAGGAATCATACTGGATACGCCGCCTTAGAACATTGAAACCAAGCGGTCTAAACCAAGAAGACTAGAAAATGAAAACTATGCACTAGTAGAATTTAACATTTTCTAAATCTTCTTATTATCCTTCAATTTTTACTATAAGAATAACCGGTATAGAATCAAATATCCAGGATATAATCTGCGTTACATATGTACACAAAGTAAAAATAGATGTCGCTTTGGCTTGTAGACTTTTAGGGAATTATACAACGTTTTCAGTGTCTGCAACTAGTCTATACAAGCTGGTTGTATTTATAGTGTTAGCACATGTGAAGACAGAAATGTAGAGGTTTACAAACACAACGTTGTCGTGTTTATTTGTTTGTCGTAACTATGTTTTGTATTTGCCTTTGAAAAAGACTCATTAAGAGTCGAAAGCGCTTAGGCTAGTTAGTTACTAGTTTCGTACTGTTCGTCGTCAGTTTATTGCATCTATATATATATATATATATATATATATATATATATATATATATATATATATATATATATATATATATATATATATATATATATATATAGATAGAGAGAGAGAGAGAGAGAGAGAGAGAGAGAGAGAGAGAGAGAGAGCTGAAACGAAAAACTGAGCTTCATTCCTGCTTTATGATCAGCGTGTCCCATGTTAGAAAATAGTCATGTGAAAAGTGTGGATTAGTTTGTGATTGTAGAAAATTGTTATTTTAATATCAGAATATTAGCAACAAAGACCACACACACACACACACACACACACATATATATATATATATAGATAGATAGATAGATAGAGAGAGAGAGAGAGAGAGAGAGAGAGAGAGAGAGAGAGAGAGAGAGAGAGAGAGACTTGATATGAAACGAAAATCTGAGCTTACGAATTATGAATCACGTGTGAAACAAAGGACATTATAATGTCATATTTTGGAACTAAAATGTATCAATTCAGGTATAAGTCGAAGTTGAAGGGAAGAAAAGACATTTATGAGCAAGGAAGAAAGACTTACTTTCCTTACAAACTTCAGCAAGTTTCAGTACTATAGTCAGAAACAAAAAAAAACGTTTGTAGAAAACCTTCAATAATCAAAATCATGAAACTTTTGTTTTGATGAAAATAATGATACTCTTGGGATTTAGATAGAAAAGAATGAACTGGATCACATCTCAATATTGCAATGGACATCATTCAATAAACTTACATAGACACGGAGTCATTTTTCAAAATTTTCAGCTCTGGGTACAACGATTTGTCTTTGGGAGACTGATATTATTTTGAACATGATAGGAATTTACAATGGACTGTTTTAAACCCAGAAGGCATATAAAGTATAAAATTAGCAAGTCGGTGGCAGACAAATGGTTAGAGACAACTTCCAAGCCAAATTGAAATGGATATAAATTTATGGCGGAGAAGCATGTAAAAGTCGATTTCACATACTCAAGGATGAGAAAACGATTATCTAATGTATTATATTCCGCTGTCTTGTTCCAATTTTCTGTAATGTGTGTAATTTGATTGGATCAATATACGTGAACTGGTAGCAAGACAAAACCACTGGGAATTTGCATTGGGGACGGAATTACAGACAATAATCAAGGATGTGGACACTGACAATGGGTTCGCAAAGTGCCAAGATGATTTCCTGATCAGTCACACTGAACTGTCCAGTGATTTCCTCTTAGTGTAAAGACGACTCGTTAATAATAATCTGATTATAACGCACATTTAAAATGGAGATAAATGCAAAAATTGATCGTATCATTTTTGTCGAAAATTGTGGTCTTGCTTTCGACTGTGACTGTTACATTTGTAATCATTTCTTTTGGCTAAAAATATTCAAACTGTCTTTAGTGTTGGGCGAAATGAATCAAACATAGAAGCGTGCATGGGAGTTCAGTTCGCCTATCGTTTGGACTCTCTAGGAATGTTATGTACATAGGAGGACGTATGCATATCTTATATGCTGATAAATACGTCAAGTAGAGTATCTTGGCTGATTATATTATTGACGAAAAAAAACACAAACAGAACATTTTATGAGAAAACTCAATGCATGTTATGAACATCCATGTAGTAAGACTACTCAAAATATTGAGACTAGGTATAATGTGATCGCATTCCATGCTCATTGTTTGCGTGAAGGTTATATTAGCTTTTGTGTACATGGTATTTTAATTTACAAACAATTAATACAGTCGAATTCTCAAATTTCAATGTTTTAAACTTTTTCCAATTATGTTATTCTTTATGTTCCTTATGTGCACTTATTAAATGAACTTTCATTTTAATTATCCATTACATTATGAACAAATTTTAATACCTCCTTTCTGGAGAGAGAGAGAGAGAGAGAGAGAGAGAGAGAGAGAGAGAGAGAGAGAGAGAGAGAGAGAGAGAGAGAGAGAGAGAGAGAGAGAGAGAGAGAGAGAGAATTCATTTTCGTACAAATACCAGGGATCTTTTCTGGAATCTATAAAATTCTGTAAATTAGGCATATTGATGATGAATGTTGCGTCTATATATTTATTGTTGTATTTCCTAGGTAAATTCACTTATTATATTAATATCGTTCCTTTGACTATACATATTATTATTTCGTCAAATCTTCATCTTGTCGAGTAAGCTGCTACGGTGACAATTAGAATACTTTCTTGAAGACCATCTACTTACCTTAATCGTCATGATTTTGTTTGTTCCTTTCGAATTGAAGCATGTTTTAAAGTATAAAGGACAATATATAATTAACCTGTTTCCAAAACAATTTTTCATTGTAAAATTTGAATATACTTTTTCTATCTGGAGTCCAATGAAAACTATAATTGTTGTGACAATTTACTTTCAGCTCTTCTTTTCTATTTTAATCATCGTCCTATTTTGTTGTTGCACTGAGGTTTTAACCCAATTTTTCAGCACACGATACATGGCGGCCAGTGTAACTGGTGAAAGAAAAACCGTGAAAAATCCGGTAAGATTTACCAAAACACCGAATGCTAATGGCAAGCATTCTCACATATCCACACTGGTCGATATCCCTTCTTTCAACACACAGTCCATTACATAATAATCGATTTGAAAATGAATGGTTATTAATCGAATGAGACTAATGAGCAAAGAGTCACAATGAAATATTAGGATTTTAAGGTATTACATCTTTAATACCTTCCAATATTACTAGAATTTGTAAATATTTCTTCACACAAATTCTTGGTACTCTGTTCGCCATATTAAAATATACATTTCCTTGCTCAGTTGTTTTTCAATTAGTACGGGGCTTTTAAGTCTACTAGCTTGGGATTTTTATTTTAGACTGATAAGAATTAAAATAAGAATTATATTTGTTAGATTCACAATCAAGCATTACCATGGTATGTCATACTAGGTAGAATTGCATTAGTACGTTTCTGAAATATTAGTGTATATCAATCATCTAAAATATCTGTAAACTGATTTATACAATTATTAATATTTTCTTATGCTTATTTAGGATTTAGCAAGTTATTGACATGTTCATGTTCTCTATATCATATTTTGTCATTACATTTCTATAGTCAGCTCTATGTTTGTTACTCCAAACAAACATATTTTGAATCTCTTTGCACCCACAATTTTCATTAGTGCTTTCAAAATCTGAAGACGGTGAAAGAAATTTCCAAAAAGTAAGTATGATGATCTAATGAATTATTCGTACAAGCGTATATATAGCCTTCACAAACTCTGATGAGCATTTGCTTGATCTCGAAAGTAAGTGTTATCAAACCGAGTAGTAGCTAATTACTAAGGCAATATAATGTGCCGTATTCACGAGACTTTTTTGTGCGTGGATTAGTTTCGTAAAATGGACTTTCCCTCATGTTGTAACACATGGAACTCTGGAGATTTTCACGTATAAGTCTTTAGCAATTTTATATAGAAATAATTCTTTATATTAGGTGTTTTAGATGTGTCTGATGGTGTCTGGCCTGAAACACTGATCTGTGACCTGGACAATATTACTAATGGATCATACAAATATAAAACAAGCAAGAACATGTAAGTGTGAAATTAGTCACGTGAGTGTGTGCATATTACTTGCAGAGTTACTTGCGGCATTTGCGCTTTTAAGGACCTTGTTGCTGACAACAGCGTTGTCTTAAGTTCCTTGGAAATTGGAGAAATATCCACCTCAAGCCCGACTATTCCAGGAGCTGTTTGATTTGCACGGTTGTGTTAGAGTATTTACATACTTAAACAAGATCGATAAATATTACAATTTACAACACTAAAACTCCTGATTACTATGAATCCCAGTAATTGTCATCAACGTTAACATTCGTAACTCTAAGAACAGATTGTTTGCAGACATGAGGAACTCTTGACCATTTGAATTAGAAAAATTTACGTTGCGTGCAAGTACAACAATTTTATTTAGTTCTAACTCCGCATAAATATGTATATGTGTTGACTTATCCTGTTTGACAATCAGATTAGACTCCTATTCCCAAATAAGTTGTGAATGGGAGGGCACATTAGCTACATGAGGACTTCTATGTTGGCAACAAGGGGTATTTAACAAAATGAATTGAACATGGTTGACGTTACGGTACTGAACACGGGAAACAATGGCAACAGTGTTGCAAGTGGCTGACCTCAATCTGGCTGAACAGTTTTGCAAGTTACTGACACAAATACGCGTAACTCTAGAGACAATAGAGACATAGACATAGAGACTTGGTTAGAGACATGGTTAGAGACATAGCCATACAGAGACACTCATAGATTGATCAACAAAACTCTATCACACAAACAATCGACTAAACATTTTTAGGCAAGAGAGAATAAGCATCTTTTCGAGTCAATGGAGAAATCCTGAAAAGGGCTTTTGTTGGATTCTTCTTCTTCTACTGTCTTCTTTCCATACTTTCCACCAATTTCTAATCTTTACATTTTTTGTCTTCTTCTTTTCCCGCTTTTCTCCTCCTTTTCCTCTTCCTTCTCTCTTTCTTCTTTTCATTTTCTTCTTCTTTTTCAATCTTATCATTCCATCTTCTAATTTGTCCTGGTCATCATTTTCTTCTTTTTTCTCTTTTATAAGCTCCCTCAATATTTTCTTCCCTCTGCTTAAATTATTGATTTCCATTTTCAATCGGTTGGAGTTATAGGAACCATACTCAATCCTAACAAGCATCTCATGATATCTACTACCTCTTGTATCTTATCCATCTTGTCAACGTAGTTTGATACTATTGTTTATTATTCAATGTTAAATGGCGCAAATGTCGAACGCCACATTTTATATGTCTCAAGGTAAATATCCCTTCTTACCAAACACCCATATCACGTTCCAAACAGCCCATAGTGACAGGAGTGCTAACCTAAAATAAATTTTAATACAAAACAGCACACTAATATTAACAAACTCACTATGCTTTCTATTAATATATAGTGGAGAAGGAAAGTTCTTATTTAAAAACACACCATCACCTCAGTAACATCAGCAAAGGAGTTTGTGTTTATAGTCACATTATCAAACATTCACACACACAAACAAAAATACACATGCACACTCACACATGTACGTGCACGCAAACGCACATAAAGAAAAATACACACGAAGGTGCACACACACAAACACAAACAAAAATACACACACGTACGCGCATACAGACACTCCACACATACACATACAAACACTAATATTTTTGGTAACTTGATCAGTGTTTATTGCAATTGTTTCGTTTTTGAGAAATCACTGATATCCATGAGCGATAGCACTTCGTGCTGTAATTGTAATATCTCGGTCAAATGAGGATTGTGAGGTAATTGCGAAGCACTTTGTTCTTGCCAATGGTGAAATTCCATCCATCGTTTGTAAGGCACAAAGGTCAGTTCTTGTCCTTCTATCAGATTCCAAATGAAACGTCTGAGATCTTTTGACCCCAAAGACCCCCTTTTATCTCCTTGATCCTTTTTATATTTGACCTATCTCTTGTGAAGCAGCAGATCGCCTGAATACTGTAATCAGTGGACTCAATATGGCTTTTAGCACGGGTCCCAAAACAATAGGTTCAGAAATTATCCTAGTTGCAGTAACATTTTTTTATTTTGATGACTGAGTATCTTCTTGTGGACCATTTGTTGATGAACGTGTTGATTCTTGGCTAATTGTTCTTTCTGATGTTGAGACAAAGATATTGTTGCTTTCCAAACATTAGCACACGGTATCAACGATGAGTTGGATGAGTTGCTCTCGCATGGGTGGAATGACTTTGGACAGAACGAAAAACACATCCCAATGTTTGTTTAAACTAGGAGGCAATCCTTTCCTTTTCTTTCTTTTGGGGGTAGAAGAGAGATGGCTTCTGGAGGTGACATATTTGTTTGTTTTGGATCACACATAAAAAATATAATGACGTCTGTGACTTGGCAAACGTCCTTTCGTCATATATTTTAAGTAGTATTTTTGAGCAATTGAAGCGTGTCTGACCGGCCTGTTTGACAACCTCTTCGCCATAAAGAGAAAATCCATCCCTTCGGTTGCTCATTCTTTCTTTGGACGGTGGGTGTTTTCTGGGATAGACATCGAGACATGGTCAAGCATTTCTTCGGATGTGGGATCAAACGACGAGACTGTCATTTTCCTTTTTCTTTTCCTTTAACGATGGTGAATGTGTTCGTTTCTGGCTGGCAACATCCTTTTGCGTTCAGAAAAACAAACACTGATAGCCATCGATTACCTAAGATCTTTTTTAAAGTGGAATACGTGGCCACTGATCGTTTTCATGACATGCATCACTCGACGTTGAGGGGTTTGCAACATATTAAATCGGGATAGTTCTTGCTTGGATAAATGCAGTAAACTCTGTAACATACCCTATCTCTCTTAGACTTTGGTATTGTGGGCAGGTTTTTTGTTAACAGGTGCCACTGCAGGTAAAGAGGAGGAGAGTGTCACCGATGGAGCAGACGTTTCTGGTGAAAAGGGTTCCAATATTTCATCACGAATGGACAGACGCGTGTCAAATTGGGTGTCTGGCATCACTAGCAACTGAAAAGTGGACGAAAATAAGGATACTGGTGACGAGGTGACCCTCGCTGTATGTCGTGGCTTGAGAATGTAAGGGTGTGTGCTGGCTGCGGTACCTATCTTGCGGGTAGAAGCTGTTTTCTGTTGGGTTTTTTTCTAGTAGCTTTTCTTTCTCTGGTGACTTTTCTATCGACCACATTTAAAGGTATCACATCATGTTTATGATGGTTGGTATTGTTCGTAAAGAGTCCACAAGGAATTGGACTAAGATACACATCGCATGATGTCCCAAATTCATTGAACTCAGTTCTTGGAATAAGTGTAGGTAATCCTCATCAGTCTGAAAAGTGTCATTGACTTCCTTCCAAGGAATATGTATCACAACTGATAAAGGGCGTGGCATAGTATAAAGTGTTTATACTTTCTTTGGTTGATAATAACTGATGTATTGTTTGGACAGAAGCGAGTTTTTCTCATTACCGTACCAAAATTATATAGTCACTACCTCACATACCAAAAGCCGCACAAAAATTTCATCTTGAACTAAGATTTATTCGTGATAAAGGTTTTTGGTAATCCTTTAACTCTTCCCTTGGGATTCATTGTATTATGGTCATCTTTTAAGTAGAATGAGTGGCATCCAAACTATGAATCTTACGCGATTCATCAATGTTTGACCATCGGAATACTTTGAAATGAATTAATATTCTGAAGTCATTCAGGCACTAGTAGTTCCAACATCGGTAACGTAAAGGATGAAATTATTCTTTGCGTTTGACTTGGATTTTGACAAACTCTTGGTAAATGAGTTGTCTCAGCTCCAGAAGTAGATTCTAATTGTACTCTTCTAAACTAAACATTCACAGCAATGTCTTTCTTTTCGGATGTAATAGATATACCTTTTGCACAGATCTGATCGTACTCAGTGGCGAATTCAAAATTGTTTAGTCACTAGATCACACACCATACACCGCAGAGAATTGTTCTCTACTGACAATATTTGTTTGTGCAAAAGATTTTGGTAATCCTCCTTTGGAATTTGTTTCTAGTATGATTACCATGTGAGTAGAATGAGTAGCAAAGTCTTCTGGTTCTTGGGTAGTTAATCAATGTCTGGCTATTTGAATGCTTTTAGTTGAATCAGCCCTCTGATAACATTCAAGTACCAGTGATTGAAATATTGGTGACATAATGTATGTTATTGTTTCTTGAGTTTCACTTGCATTTTGACAAACTATCGGTAAATGCGTTCACTCAACTACAAAGGCAAACTACGAATGTTCTCTTGTAAAGCATCAATGAAGAGATTAATGGGGTCCCAATAACGGTAGGTAGTGACAGTGCGAGGCCCATCGAGCATGTTTCAGAAAAACCGAGTATTTCTTCTCCCACTCGTGAAATGACACACAACATCTGAATCACCTTTGCCCCAGTAGACTAATCCGGCTCTGTCTAGTTGTTCGGGTGTAGGCCCTCCCATATCTTTAGGCTACTTTCCTTGGAGGGTTTGTAAACGACTCATTCAAGGTCGCAGTAACGAGGCAAGCGCACAGGAAACGAATATCCTTCTTTCACAGGTTCGTTTTGATGAGGGTACGGTGAGCACCGAAGTAGTTTACTCACGCACGGATGGCATCCGTATAGTGATAGCCGCATGGTTTCACATGGAGGATGACATTGACAACGAAAACCAGTAAAGAGTCAACGATAACGAGTGTCATCGCTTTCGGATCTGTCAGGTTTGACACACACAGCGTCACTTTCAGTGGTGAATTTAGTAATAGTAGTAGCAGTAGTAGACTCATGATATACTACTGAATCCCTGAGGTCACTGTTTATGACATCCTTACAATTGCAAGGCACAGCTTCGGACTCCACTTGAGAATCACCAAAAGTAAACTGTCTTTTTGAAAGTATTCGTCTTTCTCGCTTCCTATCGGTCTTGGACGTTTTCACTTTTTTATATGCTGAACAATATCGACGTGTCCGTGTAGTAAAATGAAGTGGTTGGGAAGCTATACTCGCTTCTGGTACACGATTTAATACAGCTTTTTCTAAAGGTCGACTGACAATTTAGTATGTAGCTAAACGTACAAGCTTGTGAGGCTCGTAGGTGGTTACTTTAAAATGTTGATCCTTTTCAGACTGCAAGGCTTCTTTTAATATCCCAAAGATCACCACTTGACTGGTGCAATAAATGAGTGTCAATCATTTCCCTTTACACTCGGTAAGCGCTTAACTTTTGGGTCCTGGTATTCATAGCCATACTTTTTGAGACAGCCAATAGCAAAACTTAAAATCCTGTCGTCGGGGTGCTTGTCCGTCCAGGCACATAAACAGTCTCATTCGATGCCAGGTGACAATGACCAAGGAGATCGATGTAGATGCAATTGTCCTTTTGAAAGTAGCGCGCACGATCTCATAACAGTTCTAAGGCTTTGTACAATTTTAAGCAAGCATGATCTGTCACGTAAACTGCAATGATGACATTTTTAACTTCGTCTGCTTCTACAAAGTCTAGTTCATTTTCATAATTGACAGGATAAAATCTTCACGAAGGACGTCCACGTGTTTTGTGAATTTGGTTTTGTCGTAAATTATCTGGAAGTAGCGGGAATGTTCTGACAAATGCTCCATAAACATGTTGTGACAGTTTTCCCCACAAACAAATCAACATGACTTTGGCAAACGATCGTTGACCGTTTTTCTCGATGTTATCCAAAGTAATGCTCTCCTGCTCAAAGAATTTCTCCTTGAATTTATTTTGTTCTTCGGGAGTGTGGCACCATGAAGGTTATCCGCTGTCTTCTTGTTTCAGTTATAAAATGGCATCCACGTTGTCTGCGAAATGCCTTTCCGAGTCTCGTAGTCCTTGTGGTACTTGAGAAAGTGGCAAATTTCGTTCACTTCTAACAACTGGTATCCCAGGTTAAGAGCTTTAAACAATTCCACTCTGACCCACGTTCCCGTTAAGGCGCGTTCTTCCTGTGTGTGTTGAAAAGGTTGGTCTTATATGCACGCTGCGGCAGAAGTACGGCACAAGGGAAACGTCAGTTTTCCTTTGCAATGGTGAGGTAAACCAGGATTGTGCAAGTCCGTGGGAGTCAAGACTTTACATTAAATCCAATCCCTCGTATCGTATAATATTGTTCAGGTCAATGTGTTTCGTCAGCATTTGTTAGTTCCCTGCGAGAAAATAATGATATTTGCACACATAAGGATAGAGTGACCACACGTCCGTCCAAGTATTTGATTTCTTCTTTATCTGGTACATCAAAGAGGTGGCATTTGTCCGTTCTCCATACCAACTGTCTCGCGGGTTCAGAAGGTCCACCAACTTGTAACTTTCCACGACGAGTTTAAATTAACTTTAAGCGTCGTAGATAAGTCCCCTCGTGCAAGTCTTTCGTGGTAGTTGAAGGTAACAGATTGGATATCCGTGAAATAAGCGACCTTTAAATTCGTGTACGATCTTAGGGTTTTCTAACTCCTAGCCATCCACAATAATACAATCCAAAGACCTTTTCACCACCTCCGTTTCAGGTGTGTTAGATCCAATTGTCTTCCTTGTCACACAGGTCATGTAACCATCGTAGACTTCTGACCCAGTATTGAGAAAATTCGTTGTTTGTTGATAACTAGGGTGTTATCGGGCATTAATTATTTGCGGTACGCTAAGGTACACACTTTGACAATGGTTCAGGCTTTTGTTAAGGGGTCGATCCCTCCGTCCTCTATAAATAATCCTTGAAATTCTCCAAAACATCGCCGTAAAATGTCCACGTCCGATCGACAATACATTAACATTTCTTCCTGAAAGTGGAAGGATTCCCGAGGTGTGAGTTTGGTACAATTCGTAGAAAGCTTCTCGTTGTTCGGTGCATTTGATGTCGGGGTCGTAGCAGTGAGCATTAGGCAAATGGGGTATAATGGCTGATTGGCTTCGGTATTGGAAAGTTCAAAAATAGTATTTGGCCATTTCTGTCATTCCAAACGTTTTAGACTCAAAGGCATTGCCAAGTAACTAATTGAATCTTTAAACTGCACGTGCCCTATTTGCATGGAAATCAGCTTGGCTCCGTTCGAAGTCACTTTTGGACGTTCGGTGCTTTGTTTCTTATAGTATTTGAGAAGAAACTGTCCCTCATGTCCCGTGAAATTATGAGCCATCCACGTTGACTGCACGTCTCGTTGATAAAGTGGACGATCCTTTATGCAAAATCAATCATCGTGTTAGATTCCCGAAAGATTTTTTCACGTCCTCTAGGAATCTTGCTACAGTGAGACAATGACAAAATATAGTTTCTTGGATGACATCTCGCACGCTCAGTGAGCAACGCAACAATTGGGAATGTGAATGCCAGTCTCTTGCATGCATTCAAAATAAAAAAGATGAAATTCCCAGTCTACTTGTCATCTTCCTCCTCCTCCTGTTGGAGTTGGTATTTTAGAATCGATGAATCGTTTTCAAAGTCAACAATGTCTGCCTTGGCATTATTCTACGTATAACTTGTCAACAATTAGGACACAATCTCATGAGTTTACAAACACATTTCTTCTATTAACTTAACTTCTTTAGATCTTGTTTGTAACAGGCTGGGCTGAAAATGTACGCTGACAAGTCGGATAATCCTCTTGATTTTGTTCGTCACGACAGATTTTAAAGGCCAAATGTCCCTCACATTTCGATCCACAATGCTTGTTACCCTCGATTGTTATACCCATAGTAACATTTCTCACAATAATACAGAAGTCAAGTGATACCGGTAATGGCGTCGATACTGGTAATGGCATCGAAATGTTCATCTTGATGATGAACGTGAATGTATTTTCCGTCTTTGAATTTTTTGCCTTGAAACAACAGATGTTCACGTACTTCTAAAGAGTGTATTTTCAATGCGTAACGTGGAGCTAAGACGTCTTGCAATTTTTGCATTTCATGAATGCCACATGGTGTGTCTTTTGATAAGTCAGCTTGTGTAACAGGAATTCTGCTTCTCTTTGTTGTTTGGATCGATCCGATCGTTGCATAGTTTTTCAGGTTCATTTCCATTGTGCCGTATCGTTTTTATCGGCATACGTTATTCCCACGACGATGGTTCGGGTTAAACACATCTTATTTTGAGGGTTGTCTATTTGGACGTGGCTCATTTTTGTGCTAGGAAGACCGTTCATCATTAATACTTTTTGCGCCCTGTCTCTTTGGGAAGAGAAACGTGGGTCATGTACAGTGTTTCTTTTCCATCGGTGCTGTGAAACGTGACCTTGGACTGCTGTAAGTATTGAATCTTGTCGATGGTTATGGAAGCTGTCAATTCTAATGATCTGCTAAACTCGATCCAAACGGATGACTTCAGACTGTCGTGATAAAGGAAAAGTGTCCAGCGATCGTCTTCGTTGGCGGGACATTGCCGTTTCAGTGTGGTTAACAAAGAATTCCGCAAATTTTCCAGAAGACTGTATATCCGACCCTTGAATGTGATCGTAGTTTTCAGGGGTTACTGGTGGGGGACTTTGGTTTTGACGAAGTCTCTCTGAATCTGGATTCTAGATCACTCATGTCGCTGGAAAGTATTTGAGTCAATACTTTAGCTACTGTGCGAGGCGATGGATCATGTTTCTACCTCTTACTTTCTTCTTCTTTCTTCACATAATGATGCGATTGTTTCATCTTGATTGCAAAGGGTCAAATGACTACATTTTAAACGCTATGGTCCCCTATATATATATATATATATATATATATATATATATATATATATATATATATATATATATATATATATATATATATATATATATATATATATATATATATATCAATGTAAGGACAGTTTCTTTCCTATATAAATGGTCAGATGTCTTCACTCAGAGGATTCATTTCACTTTTAATCCTCCCTTTCTGGTAGATGGTAGATCCAACACGGATCAAACTTCTGATCAGACGTTTGCGAGGCGTCAAACGACGGTTTTCTTCAGAGAAGTCTACGAACTACTCCCCCTCCTTTCGAGATAAAAGTCAAGATGCTTGCTATATTTGTCAGTAAAAAGGGCATTGGTCTTCAAAATGTACTCAACGTTAAAACAAACAAGCGTCAAAAGAGACAAATGTCAAGATACCTCTTATCATTGTCAAGAGAAAGATCATTGGTCTTTAAACTGCCATAATAAACAACAGGAGCAGGAGAGAGGGGTTCTGAACAGGAATAAGAAGTACCTTCCCAAAAGAAAGAACCCAGACAAGTGGAGAAAGAGACGAAAAGAAGATGAAAAGAAAGTAAGAAAGAAGAGGAAAATTTGTACCATTGAAGAAATTCAGAAAAAAGAGAGTGAAAAAACAAAGAAGAGCAAAAAAAATTTCTAAAGTGTTAAGAAACTGAATTGTAAATCGTTACAGAGAATAGACCAAAACAAACAACGCAAGTGTCTCTTGGTTTGGATCTTTATAATAAGAGCATACAATCAAGCGCACACACATGTCCATCATGTGAAAGAAGGATTTTGAGTTTTGATTGTTTTTGGCAAACATTGGGTAGTTTCTTTTCGAGAGAGATTGGTGGCCCTGAAAAAGGACCATTGGATGTTTGCTTGTTTGTCTGTTTAAAATCAAATTCAGGAATGGGGAAATAATGAGTTTTAACTGCTTTATCCCTTACCCACGGCCAAGACCTACTCCTGGACCTGCTACAGTCGATGACATGCTAGTAATAACTAGCGTTGATATCTCTGGCTTAGTAGGAGTGTTAACGTGATTGAAGTGTCTAGCTAGGGAATGTTTGTTTCTCTTGGTCGTAATAAAAAAGTTTGATACAGTTGTTTCAGACCCCTTAACTCTTCCAAAATGTCTAAGAGTACCGTCATCGTTTGACTTTCACTGTCCTACTTCTAGTCGTTTATTCTCTGCTGCTTGTTTTTCTTCTTCCTGTCATTTTCTTGTTCTGCTTCTTTCTGCTGTTGCAGACATTTTTCCAGATCTTCTTTCTGTCTCTGTTTAAAATTTTTGACATACGGTAAGAAAGGAAAAAGCTGAGAAGGTACTAGTACCGGAACAAATTCTTGCGAAAAGAGAAAATCAGCGAAATACCAATAAAAATCGTTCTCTTCTGGATTTAGGACTTTGGCTGTTTTAGTATCCGCTACTATGCCTTCACTTCTCATCCCCACGGCCGACGCACCCCATTTCATGATCTTTGTAGTTTCTTTCATGTTCTAACTATGTGGCATTGATTCCCTGCGCACAGACCCAAGCGCACCTATATAGGGAATGTAACGTCACATTTATCTCTCTTCAGATTGGAAGACAGAATCACCACTGTGACTGAATTTTGCAACGTGTTTTAGGATTGCTGAAAGAACTCAATCCGCTATTACGCTAAAATAAACGCGGTTCACCTCATTCCCTACATCTGTTCTCGTCACAAGATGTGGATTAACATAGAACTGTCTACCCTCATATCATCGATGTTGTTCAACCCGGACAATTTCATGTATGTCAAATCATCATGGGCAATTACCCAGATCACAGAGATGGTCTTTTGATAATGAAGGATCGATGTGGAGAGACTGGGCTGTCTGAAGCGAGTCTTAATCTACTGTCCAGATGTCAGACCAAGTTTGAGGAAGAGAAGACACGTGCGATGCGCTCTATGTTATCTGAATGGTGTTAACAAAAACCCAAAGGTGATGTTCAGGGCCCCTCCATTGTCTCGAAAAGATTCCTATTCTCTCTTGCCTGAAATTTTTTTAGTCAATGTGTGTGTGTGTGTGCGTGTGCGTGTGTTTGTGTGTGTGTGATAGATTTATATTGATCAATCTATGTATGGTTATGTCTCTGTTTATGTCTCTAACCACATTCCTATGTCTATATCTCTATATCTGTGTCTCTATTGTGCCTAACGTAACGCGTATTCAAGTCAACTACTTGCAACACTGTTCCGCCTGATTGAGGTCAGCCACTTGCAACATTATTTGATTTTGTTTCCGTGTCTAGTACCGTGAGGTCACCCATGTTAAATTTCCCTTGTTGCTCTATAGATCCATCCATTTTAAAATTCCCCATATAAAATTTACCTTGTCACTAAAGTCCCCCCCTTCATTTTTCACATTCACATGGCATAATAATTTTTTAATATATATATATATATATATATATATATATATATATATATATATATATATATATATATATATATATACATATATATATATATATATGTGTGTATGTATGTGTGTATATATATATATATATATATATATATATATATATATATATATATATATATATATATATATATATATATTTCTATTTTTATTTTTATTTATTTTTTAAAAATTTTTTAATTTTTTTCAAAAAATCATGTCCCCTGTTTACAATTAGTTAATACTTCTACATTAATTAATATTAATTTTATTAAAAATTTAATTAATGTTAGTATTACTAATATCATAAAAATATAACTATAATTTTAGAAAAAGGACAGATTATCTCAAATTAATTTTTTAACATATTATAATTATTTAGTTCTAAATATTTTCGCATACCATATTGTTTTACTATTTATTTATTATATAGTGTAAGTTCTAATCAACTGTTAATCATAAAGGATGGTTTTTCAGGTAATGTGAATAAAACTGTTTATCTGTTTTTCCATAATATATTTAACAACCTGTTAACAATAGAGATATATGTATCTTTATGATCCAGTTTTGTGTATGCTTTTGTCTTTAAATGTGATATATGACGTAATCTTGTTTATGTCATATTGTTTATTTATCACTTAGAAACATAGTATATTTTCTAACGTAATCAATGATATTTAATTCATTTTGAATTCAGTCTGATGAAATAATAAAGCGAAACCGGTCACACATTCTACGTGTTGGTGTTGTTTATTATATATATATATATATATATATATATATATATATATATATATATATATATATATATATATATATATATATATATATATATATATATATATCGATTACAAACAGGAACCATATTAGGTTGACCATTCGTCCGGTTTTCAGCTGGTCAGTGTCCAGCTTTACACGATCATTTTTGCAATTGTTCAAAGGAGTGTCCGATGTTCTTGTTGCTACGCAAATTAGGTGATATAACATAATGTAAACATTTTCTTTACTTACAGCGATAGGTTTAATTCTGAAGCTTGTTTACCCTTAGAGTCACTAACCCTTTTATATTTCACTACAAAGAATTGATTGTAATACTTTACCTATTAATATATGCCTCTCTAACACACTTCTTCTATAGTGACGTAACAAAATATACAAAAACTGTGGTTATGTTTCTGAGTCCATATCAAGATATATTTCGACTAGGTTTTTTTACTAGTAGACCGCAGCAGTTCCCAAAGGTTGTGCCAATTCAGTAAGTCTTGTTACATATAAACTTGTTTACAACTACTGATATACGTATTATTATTTTCTATCGTATCCACTGACGTACATTTAAGATTTTAGGAATCATCAGTCCTTTCCTAGCAAATAAGCACTTACTGATATATGCTTTTGTATACATAGGTACTGCATGCAACGTTAGTGAACAATATTGTGCAGTTTTATTTATTGACACTGGCTATTCATTTTCTTGAATAATATAGTTGTGAATGTCGAATATTTTACCTAAGTAAGACGATATTGTTTAATTAATACATTCACATTTTATAAATGCAGAAACGAAAATTAAGTAAATTGTGATTTTTTTTCTTTCAAATCCCCAGACTCAGTTATACACAGATGGGTAATGTCTTGTTGCAACGTCTGCTACAAAGAAAGCTAGATTAAAGGCATCCTATAATGGGGAATGGATTGCCCCTTTTTTGCAATAAAATTCTGCCTGGAAAATGGAATACAGAGTTGCAGTTACATGATAATACTAGCAGGTTTATGACATTAATACCGCTCTTACAACTATAACCGACAGACTGGTTCATATAGAAGAACAAACATGTTTGCAACACGCTTGTTATCTATTATTCTACTGAAATGAATGTATACTTTCACATATACAAGGACCATGCCTGTAATTTTGGGCTTTCTTGATTTTTATTTGTGGATTAGCGTGGCCTCTGTTTATGCTTTAGTTTCAGTCTTTAAAAAATGATATATTCTAAATAAAGAAAGAATTTTTGTTGTTTTGTTTCAAAGCTGTATAGTTCAATGTATACTACAGTTTGACTATAATAAATGAAATATTCTATGTAAATACGAAGGTATGTTTTTCAGGTGTGGGTCATGTGTATACTAGAGTGTGACTCTCTAATATATGATATATTCTAAGTAAAGAAGAATGTATTTTTATTTGCTAAGGATGCAGCATATTAATTCACCTGAAAAGCATGTCTCATTCTGTGGACAGATGGAATTTATACGGCACATATTGAGGTAAACTGAACGATCATCAATTGAGAGGTAGAGGATTTATCATTAGATAATATTTCATTTGCATGTATCCATATGAACCCTTTTCTCCTTTCCCCGGGATATATGTACAGTGCTTTCTATTTTCAAAGTGTAATCTAATGAAGATATGCTAACTAAATATTTGATAGGGCCATTTATAGTACGTTTGCTATAAACCCTTTCATGGTACACTTTAGCATGGTTCTTGCATTTCTGATATTCACTTTATACTTTTCAGATTGATAAAATCCACACGAAGTGTTAATGTTAAATATATACAGTTCAGCCTTAATAATCTAACATATATTTGGGACGTATTAGGATACATGCAGCTAGCAGAGTCACGATAGACAAAATATTTAATATTATGATGAAACAAGGTTTTCTCCCTCAGAGTGCCTTACGGCAATCAGTTCTGATGTACGAACTGGCCTGTGCTGCTAGAATTAGTTCACATCTGTTATATCGGTTTTATTTTAGTTGCGTTAAGAATATTTTTCTAGTTTATTATGAAGCTGAATGAATGTAGAAAGGAGAGACGACCAATAGAGATTTTAGATAACCAATTAACAAATCTGTTAATTTCAAAAGGTATATAAACTCTCTCTCTCACACACACACACACACACACACACACACACACACACACACACCTAGGTCAATAGGAACGAAGTGCGCTCAGATATGGTTAGCGTTTAATTTGAAGTTTTCTTGCCTATGTCCTTTGTTCTAACTATTATTAGAGTTATCTTGAAATAATGGGCATCTAGCAAAATTATAATTGTATATTTGTTTATCTATATCCGATATCCTAACGTATTTCCCCAGAAATGACTTCTTGAAATATTCAATAGAAGAAAAGTAGACCTGGACATGACATTTTACTTCCTTGACAAACCTTATTTCGTTTTGTTGTGTGACTAGTAGACAGTAGTCGTTACCAAGCTATGCGCCATTGAAGTGAATCATAAGGCACACAGTCATTTGGTAAGTCCAACAATCTAATTGTATTTCATCTTTACTACCACTTTCAAATTTCCAAGTTGTGTGACGTGGAAACCTTTTACCAGATACTGACCTAATCTTAGTGTTTACTGTCCTATCCAAGGTCACATCTTCATTTTGGAACGTTAAAGTAATAATAAGTGCTGTCTCCTATCTGGGTCTGCAACCTCGGTGCATCCTACATATAAATATAGCTTTAGAAAATCTCTCTCTCTCTCTCTCTCTCTCTCTCTCTCTCTCTCTCTCTCTCTCTCTCTCTCTCTCTCTCTCTCTCTCTCTCTCTCTCTCTCTCTCTCTCTCTCTCTCTCTCTCTCTCTCTCTCTCGCAAAGACGTTCATTTAGTAGTAAAAGAATATTTGATATTTATATAACTATTTTAAATAACCCAGTTCCCCAGAAGCTGCCCCTCGAAATGTTCAATAAACGAAGTAGAACCTTTAACATTCCAATTTACTTCCTTGTCAAATGTTATTTCGTCTTAGTGTTTAACCAATAGACATAAGTCTGTACCACCCATTAGTGCCACACACTATATACTAGTTTTATCTCATCCTGACCAGTTTCAATTTTGTCGCATAGACAATTTTTTTTTAGAACTACTGACATAATCTTAGTGTATACTGTCTTATACAAGTTCTCAACTTTTCGACAGCGATATGAATGACCAGTCCATTCTTAGCAAATAAGCGCTTAAACATGTGCTTGCACATATGCTGCAACGATATGCACATTATTAATTGCCATTGGTTTCTATTTTCCTGTCAGGATAATTACAAAGACATATAAAGATGTGTATTATAATAGTTCATCTTTATGAGACGATGTTGTTTGAATAAAACCATCACATTTATCATGTAAATGCATATATAAAAGTACATAAATAAATAATGTGTTTTAATTGCAAAAGACAGCATTCAGAATGTAGCTGAAACGCGTTAGGTATTACAAAAATTTATTAAACTAAAAAGACTGTAATCGAGAGACAGTACTATTGATAATATAACCACGTTTGATTCTGATTCTTTTTGTTAATATTCGACTGAAATTGAAATATCCATATTTATATCAGCTATGAACTTGATACAGTTAGATTACTGAAAAAGATCTATATAAATATAATATTAGCTCATTAAACTATCTAAATCCGAAAAGTAAATAAATAACATGAGCAATGCAAGAAACATTCTGAGCTTCACTGAGAAAGGGGTTATAATAAAAGAAATGATTACATTATATATATATATATATATATATATATATATATATATATATATATATATGTGTGTGTGTGTGTGTGTGTGTGTGTGTGTGTATGTGTGTGGTGTCTCTTGAAGTTTTTGTATAAAGCAAATTGATAAATTGATATACAAATATATATATATATATATATATGTGTGTGTGTGTGTGTGTGTGTGTGTGTGTGTGTGTGTCTTGAAGTTTTTGTATAAAGCAAATTGATAAATTGATATACCAATACTATTTGTACATCAAATTGTGCTCGCTTTTGGCACAATAATACGAATATATAAATATTCAACTTCAGGCCTATATATAAATGATGGATTTAGACTCATTAATTATGGATATTTGTTACCTATATCAGAAGAAAACAAACATACCCGTTAGAACATTGCCAACACCACATTTAGAATCCGCTATATAGAATAATAATGACCGCAGAAATAACGACACGACTGGACTGTGTCAGGGCCAACTAATCATGTTTATTTAAGATCATATAATCGGTCGCTGTTACTCATACGTTTTCGTCTAACCGACCAAGACGGTAATTTTTTGGACACGCGAGGGAGAGAATTTGCCATTAGTTTGTATGTACGTAGTAGTAGAAGAAAGTAAGAATCCGAGCTCAACAACCCCTCTCCACACCCCTCCAGACCTCCAAACAAATACAAAATACCTAGGTAACGTAATAGAACACCTGTTGCAATCAATAATTGCGTTAAGAATCCGAGCTCAACAACCCCTCTCCCCACCCCTCTAGACCTCCAAATAAATACAATAGAACATCTGTTGCAAAATACCTAGGTAACAGGTAAAATTTAATTACGTGATCTTCCAGAATAAGCAAAATGATATCTCAGACTCAATTTTCCAAATCATTACGATTTAGCAGAGCGTGGCGATTGTGGACTAAATTACGCATTAGAATTCCAGTAAGGTAAGTGGTATTATATAAAATTTTATGTTATATCATACTTCTTTTGATAATCTTTCTCATATTTGCTGATCCTCATGGGTATAATATCTGTTAACATGTTGTCAATAATACGAAATTCACGTATTAAATCGTCCATACTATATTTTACTCCTCTTAGGTAAGATCTTATTTGATTAAGCAGTTTCTTGTAAGTTATAATTGATGTTAAGCAGCCGTGCTTTTTATCGAAATTTTAGGTTCAACTTTTTTACAAGCTGCTGTAAGAGAAACACCAACACAGGATATGATTAACAAAAACGGGTTTAATGATATACCACTTGAAATTATGCCAGAACTAGTCATTAACAAGGGTAGATATGATATTACTCGAAGGATCTTGTTATAATATTTGTAGCATTTTTTTACGCACCAAAGTTTTTTGTGATAATATTTGTAGTATTGTATTAGTGCGTCAACATCCTGTCCTGGAATATCTTTTGAAATATGATTGAAATCAACTATACTTTTTTCATTATAATATTTGTTCACATAATCTCAGGCTTGATTAAGTAACTAGTTGAGGTGTTTCAGCCACAAATTCCAGACAATACCAATATGACGCAGCAGTTAATTTTTTGTCATCTGCTATTAGCATAAAAGTTTCTTCAACATCTTTGTTTAACACAATAGACACGGTTCCAGAGAAATTATCAATCGAGTGACGCCATGGAAATAAGGTAAATATATTAAACTTTGCACTGCTAAACACGGACAATCTATACACACCAGTGACCTCTGCAATATGTTTGAGAGTGTTATTTTGCGGCGACCAAGTAGACATTCCAGAAGCAACAGTATAGACAATATTTTTAATCTGCTTGTGAGGAATTTTAATCATACTTGTTTTCTCAACAATACTAGGAATTCCACTAATAATATCGTTGAGTTTTGTGTTAATATTATCGAGTGTAATATCAACAGATGGCGGAGTTCCAAAAAATTCGTTATTGATTTTGTTTATGTTTCTGCGAAAATTTAAAAACGTGGTGATGTGATTAGTAAAATCAGTTTTGAACTTGGTGATTTCATTGTTGATATCATCAACATATTTCTTTGTTACAGCATCAAAATCAAACTCTGGTGTTCTAAGGTTAGTAATGCTATTATTGTTCATGTTAAGAAACGCGTACATTATACTACCACGCACCGACACGTACTTTGATTCCTGATCATCAACATATTTCTTAGTAGCAGCGTCATTATCCTCAGTTGGGTTTCCAAGGTATGTGATCTTGTTCTGGTTCATAACAATGTTTCCCGTAAATAAATCACCTGCTTTTCTAACATAATCGTTAACTGACCTACCCGAATCTTCTATCTTACCTTGATTATTAAAAGTAACAATATTATTAGCAACTGCAGTAGGATTTCGTACTAGTACATCTGATAGTTGTACATTACTCGTCTTTAATCGTCCTTGTTTGTCCTGGAAAACTACAACTTCATTTGGATCTACACTTGCAACGTTTAACAAATTGTTGATTTCATTCTTGAGCTTATCAAGAGTCGCATACTTGGATAAGTCACCCTGATAACCTTCTGTTAATAAATCTACTGCTAATGTTCCAAATTTTGTATAGTAGCTCATTATACATACCGTTCTACACAAAATTGTTGGTTTAATATAACATAAAATTATACGATGGCGAAGATAATAAACTTTGACACCGAGCGATTGGTGAAGCATAAACATAACAATGAACTTCCAGACTGTCATTATTTTATTGTTGGGAGAACTGGATCTGGTAAAACAAATTTGTTATTAAATCTTTTACTCAATAATAACTTTAACTATGATAAGGTGTATATTTACACCATCAACCCCCAACAAGACAAATACAAATTATTAAACGAGTATAATGATAAACTTCGTGATGAACTTGGCATTGGTGATGATATATTTTTGATAAAACAACCAGAAGAACTCGTTCCAGTGAACGAACTCGATTCGTCAGAGCATAAGTTAATCGTCTTTGATGATATTCCGCTGAACAACGAGGAGATGAACAAGATTAGATCATATTTTTCACTATCACGTAATAAAAGATGCAATTCTGTTTATCTTGCCCAAGGTTTTTATAATATTGATAGGTTTATTAGGCCAAATACGGGTTGTTTCATATTATTTCCCGGACTAGATAATGTGGATGTGAGAAATATTGCAAACGAACAATGTGGTGATGTTACAAAAGATAAATTTATCGAATTATATCATCAAGCAAGTAAAGATCGATATAGTTTCTTTTTATTTGACAAGCTAGCGCGTGATCCAACCAAGATGTTTCGTTGTTGCCTTGAGACGTTTCTATGATATAATTTTGTAAAGCGTATAAAAATAATGGACAAACATCAACAGAAAATCGAATTACTAAAAAAGTTTCTCGAAACTCGAGCGGCTTTTAAGAAAAAGGTGGAAGAAGCTCGACGTGGACAAGTTCAAGCAGAAGAAGAAAGAACCAAATTTTTCAAACCTGTTACTGAGGCGATGCTTGGCAAGCAGCCAGAAATACAAACATCATCTCCAGAAGAACTAGCAAAAATGAAAGAAAAGGGTTTGTTTGGTTTACTTGGAGAAAGATCAAAAGAAGAAACTGTAAAAATTGTAAACGAACTTGTAAGAAACATTGCTGATCCTGCTGCACGACAAGCTGAGTTTGACAGGCTAATGAACAATCCTCTTGAACTTCAACACGCAATAACAAGATTGACGGTTAATCCAGATGAGATAAGAAGTATGATGGAAAAATTTTCAGAACAAACTGAAGAATTAACTGAGAAACAAAAATTATTACAAGAAAGTGTGATAAAAATAAGACCTTTTGAAGAATTTATAAAAATTTCAAGAAAACAAGCTAGATTTAAAATAGAATATGATGAGTATGAAAAGTTTATTAAAAATAATAATATCATTGATATTGACAAAATTCGAACTTGGTCAGAAGAAAACTATAACGATTTGATAGAAAATTTAGAAAGAATTAAAGAAGTTGGTGAAAATGCTGATGATGAAATTAAAGATGAAAAAGATCAAAGAGATATTTTAGTATTAGCTGATCGTATTAGAGATGGAATTATAGCTGAAATTTTACTAAAAACATCAAAACGATATCGAAATAAACCAGAAGATTATAATAAAGGTTGGGATTTTAAAAGACTACTCAAACAATATGAAAAAAACGAGATAAAACATTACCAGAGGAAAAGAATGGAGGTGGAGTTAAAGTTTTTACATCAAACGCAGACATAGTCGATCGGCTAATGCTGTTGATATCCTCTAAAGAAGCTGGTAATGAAAGTGTAGAGATTGATAACGAAATTATTGATATACTTGATCATCTAAGATCGAGTGGATTACTAACATCATCCGAGTACGAAATTTTACACCGCGATCTTATCTAAAATATTAGTATAATGCAAACAACATTATTGCTTGATTCATCACAAATAACAGGAAACAGCGCGAATTTTACAGTAAATTACAACCCACCAATAGAACTAGATCCTGCAAAACAGTATGAGATTGGATTAATTTCTTGTACTTGTTGGAACGCTATGCCGAATATTAAAACTGGGGTTAATGATGAAATTTTAATCGTTAATGTTAAACAATCTCCAACATCACAAAAAGAGTTTATTGATATACAATACAAACTACAGATTCCACAAGGAGCTTATAACATTACTGATCTAAACAGAACAATAAAAGAGCTTCTAACAAAAGCTGGTGGGAATGCTGATAATTTCGAATTAGCGGCGAATTATAACACCTTACGAGCTAGGATAACAGTGAAAAGAAATATGAAAGTCCTCTTTGAAGAAAGAAGTTTTGGAAAGATGTTAGGTTTTACTAGAGTTTTATACTATACCACCGGTGAAGATAAATCTTTGACATTTGATGGAGAACTACCAGTAGATATCACAGAAGTAAATACAATACTCATCAATTGCTCTATCGCATCTGGATCTTATACGACAAAAGGCAACCGCGGACAAACGATCTACAGTTTCTCACCAGAAGTCCCACCAGGTTCTCTCATGCAAATCAATCCGCGACAGATTATCTACTATCCAATAACACCTGAGAATCAAATTACAAGCATTACAATGCAACTCACAGACCAATCTGGACGACAAATAGACGTGAACAACGAGATAGTCACGTATTACTTACACCTACGCACTGCCTAGGCATGTGATTTTGTGTACATAATTTTATAAAATGAGACGAAGAAAAGTTTATCGAAGAAAAATCGTAGGTGGATTTTTTGGAAATATATTTACAACAATTGCAGAGAATATTCCAGGAATCGCGCGTAAAGTAGCGCCCATTGCACTTGACGCCGGTAAAGCTTTTGCTACAGGGGCGGCATCTTCAGCAGGCACTGCAGTAGGGCAAAAGATTGCTGATAAGATTAAAGGACCTTCCCCATCAGAAATAAAACGAGTAATATCAGATATTGCGCCAACAGAAGAAACAAAACAAGCTATGATAGCTACAACAAAAAAATTATTGTCGCCGAGTGGTGAAGAAATAGTACATAAACTTGTAAAGAAAACAAAACCGATGACCCCTGCTGCCTTTTAATTTTGTGTAACGATTATAAAATAAATGTCAGCTAAAAACTATCTCGATCTTGCAGAAGAAATTGATACTGACGATGCTGTAACAGAATTAGAGTATGTCGAGTATTTGGATGAAAACTCGAACGAACCGAATAAAACTGGGGTTAGAACTTTTAACACAAGAGACGAGGACGTGTTTCTACTACCCCATAAGGCAATGTTAGAAGTGCGTGGCCGAATATTAACTGCAGTAGGTGGTGATATTGCAACTGGAACAGAAATCGCTCTCGTCAATAATGGTTGGAGCTTGTTTAAGAGTGCACGATACCAACTGGCCAATCAAACCGTAGAAGATATTTTAATGCACTTACCCATAGCGAGTACAATACTAAACATCGTTTCGTTTAGCGATGACTATTCCAGATCAGTTGCTACAAATATGATGTGGTTTAAAGACATTTCGTTAGGAACAACTACCTCTGGCGAGTTTATTTCAAGTGGTGCTTTTACACACGGAGCTGATGCCGCTGCAGATGCTGTAATTGTAAGAAATTTTCTTATTGCTAATGCTAACAATTTTGGTATAGCCGCACCAGGTGCAGCTGCTGATGCAAACGCCTCAAGAGCTTCACTTATTGCCGCTTGTAATAATCTTGGTATAACTCTACCAGCTGCAGCCGCAGATGGTGTTGCGATGTTAAATTTAATAAACAGTGTTATTAGTGCACGTAACATAAGATATAACGAGGGATTTACCAAACGAAACGCATTTGCCGCAGAATCTCGCCAAATAACGATGATGCTGCCGTTAAGCACAATCTTTGGATTTTGTCGTGATTATAATAAAGTCTTTCGAGGAATAAAACATACCCTAATTTTAGATCGAGCTGATCAAAACGATTGCATAATGCGTGCTGTTGGAGTGGCTGAGGGACAGTTTTCTATTACAAGATTAGCACTGTGGATGCCTCGGGTTGTCCCTTCATTAGCTAAAATGATGGAGCTCGAATCTTTACTAGCCACCTTTACAAAAAGGATACACTTCCAACAGAACAGGATTTATCAAACAGCCATTCCCAACGCGACTGATTACACGTGGCGTGTAACGACCACGCCCAGCGAACAACTACCGCGACACTTGTTCGTCGTATTTCAACGACAAGCACGTCGTAACCATCAGGAAATGAACAACTCCGTATTCGATAACCCAGACGTTAGACGAATATTTGTGAGAGTAAATTCCAAACAGTATCCCGAACGTGCAATCGAATGTAATTTTGCCGTAGACGCCACCAGAAACATCTCTCGGCCGTACATGTATCTTATGGAAGCAATGCAAAAATATCAGAACGCGGACAGTGGATCTCAAATATCAATAGAAGAGTTTCGATCGCTCTATCCCATCTTTTACTTTGACGTATCAAAACATTTGGAGCGTGTTGTGGGATCGACTGCAGATATTGAGGTCACGTGGACACTGGGCGCTGTGCCAGGTGAACAGTATAACGTATACGCGCTATTGGTTAGTGATCGATTTCTGACCATCGATTCAATCAAAGGAAGAATGACAGTACAAGTTTAATCTAACAACTTGGATATAACATTATGAAAACCAAATACACAACTCGAGAAATATACCTAACATCTGGTCAAGTTGAAAAATTATCAGCAGCTGTTGCTAAACGCAGCTCTGTTTCTTTGATGATCTCTCCGGAAACTTCAAATAAAATTGCAGTAAAAGTCATGCTAACGCAACAACAAATCAATAAACTCGATCGCAACAAACCTTTTGTGCTGAAATTATCTGTTTCTCAGGTAACTGCAATGTCAAAAGAAGGTGGATTTTTTGGACCAGCGTTATCAGTAATAGCTAGCAAAGTTTTACCAGTACTTGGTACACTTGGACTTGCAGCTGCGTCAGGAGCCGTCTCTGGCGCAACGAAGAAAGCAGTCGAAGGTCGTGGTATCAAACAAATCTATCGTTAATTTTATGTAACAGTATAAAATAAAATGCCAACGAAAAAGTCGCCGAAAAAACAAAATCATCGAAAAAAAAAGAAAACAACAAAACGCAAACAAACAAAACAAGGAGGAATTATTCCTTTCGCTCCACTTTTAGCGGGACTAGCGGGAAGTCTGCTGCCAAACTTACTAGGAATCGGACGCGGATTAACTCTACCAGGGACCAGACGTTATTGAGCAATTTTGACATCATTGAAAAATTGAAGGACGTTGTTGGATTTCGATGAGTATTTTCCAAGGATGAACTCGATGACGTACCAACAGGCGGTTCTTGTGTTGTAAATATTGAAAACTTCAATGATGGCTCTGGCACCCACTGGGTTGCTGTCCACGATAACAATTATTTTGATTCGTTCGGACTTCCTCCAAGCGATCTCATAAAAAAATATATTTTTAAAAAATTTGATAAAATAAATTATTCGTCTAATCAACTACAGCCGATTGGAACATCAGCTTGTGGTTATTATTGTATCATGTTTGTCAAACAAATGCACCAGATTAAAAGCTCTGGGAGTAAAAACTTTTTAATGTTTATTTTACAATTTGATGAGCATCCTTCTCATGCGAATGATAAGATTGCAATCAATTTTATCTAAACTCCTTGATATAATAATGTCAACATACTGTCTCAAATGCAAAACTAAAACAGAGAACAAGGATGAGATGACGGAAAAAACGAAAACTAATAGAACGATGTTAAAAAGTATTTGTGCAATCTGTGGTAGAAAGAAAAGTATGTTTTTGAAAAACAAGTAGGATCTAGCGTTGATAGAGTTATCTTGATCGACGATTAATCTTATGAAACAAAATAAAATAAAATGAAATGCAATTGTGATTGTGACAAAGATCTTTGCATAGAACAAGATAAAATCATTACGTACTGTCAATGTTGTAACAACAGAGAAATAATAGGGTTAGGTATAGATATACATAAAATTATTGGAAAATTACCAAAACCAAAAGGCGGTTAGACTTTGCCTGGTCATCGGTATACAGGACCTTACAATCCGCTAGATCAACAACTAGATGAAAACGACAATCCATTGCCAGGACAAGAGCCTTATAATCAAGCGCATGCAATAGCGATGCGTCATGATATATGTTATCGTGATCATGACAACTCGAAAGCAGATTGTGATAAAGTAATGTTAGACGAATTACATGATATGGAGCCAACAAATCTACGAGAACGTTTTGATAGAAGATTTGTTCAGGGAATGATAGGAGCAAAATATAAACTCGTACTCGGAAAAAAGTATACGATGATCTTGCAGTCGAACTACACAGACCTAAAAACTCGAACACTACAAGAAGAGCTGCGGCAAAAACTGATTTTGAGAAAAACTTTTTCAAACTGATGAACAATTCTGTTTTTGGTAAGACGATGGAGAATATTAGGAAACGCGTAAATATCGAACTAGTCAATGATGTCAATCGCAGAAACAAACTTGTGTCAGACGATGATTTTGTGAGCATGAAAATTTTTAATGAGAATCTTGTTGCGATACAAAGAAGAAAAACAAATCTAAAACTAAACAAGCCGATCTACGTTGGAGCTTCAGTGTTAGATTTATCAAAGTGGCTGATGTACGATTTTCATTATAATTTTGTTAAAAATCAATGGCCGGCTAGTAGATTTTTATTTACTGATACTGATTCGCTCGTATATGAAATCGAATGCGAGAACGTCTATCAGGACATGTTTGATAATAGATATCTGTTTGATCTTTCTGATTACCCACGTGACAGTAAATTTCATGACGACACAAATGAAAAGGTTATTGGTCAGTTCAAAGATGAAATGAACTCGAGCGCTATCAAATACTTTATCGGATTACGCAGCAAAATGTATGCCGTATTGTTAGACAATAATAAAATAACAAAAAAAGCAAAAGGTCTGCCTCGTGATTTTGTTAAAAAGTTTATAAAATTTGATGACTACAAGTACGCGCTTGATGGTGGTGTTAGTTTTATAAGAGCTATGTCAATTCGGACAAATCTTCATAAGCTCGAAACAGATGTCCTTATCAAACGCGGTTTGAGCAATTTTGATGATAAACGTTATTGCGAAAATGGGGTAGATACACTTGCAATTGGGTATTGTCATGATGATAGAGATATAATTGACATTATCTTTGCAAACTAAAATTTTATCTAAACTTAAGAAATAATGTTTGAAAATTTGACCTTGACAAATAGCTACAGTAGCAAAATCAAAAATCTAATGATGGACGACAAACCATTGACAGTTGAAATTAATAATGAAACATCAGGCATATGCTTTAGTGGTACCCGTGACAAGTTAAAACTTTCGCTCATCAGATCTAATGACAGCGAGTATTTTAATTATCTCGAACAATTGTATCAAAAGTTGCTTGCGGAATTTAAAAACTTTCACTGTCCGATTAGTCAGCAAAAATACACCAAACTTACAATTGATCTTGATCGGTCAAAGGTGTATTTTATCGACAAAAAATACCCTCTTAACAAATCACAAATAAAAGATTTGTTTGAGTCCCGTCGTTATGTGAGCGGTAAAGTAAAGTTTAGCCTCTATTACCATGATAATGAAATATTTTTGATATCTACAGTTGAGACATTAACAGTTGGTAATGAGGTATAATACCACTTATCTTACTGGAATTCTAATGCGTAATTTAGTCCACAATCGCCACGCTCTGCTAAATCGTAATGATTTGGAAAATTGAGTCTGACATATCATTTTGCTTACTCTGGAAGATCACGTAATTAAATTTTACCTGTGACCTAGGTTTTTGCAACAGAGGGGTGGGGAGAGGGGTTGTTGAGCTCGGATTCTTAACGCAATTATTGATTGCAACAGGTGTTCTATTACGTTACCTAGGTATTTTGTATTTGTTTGGAGGTCTGGAGGGGTGTGGAGAGGGTTTTTTGAGCTAGGATTCTTTTTTTCTTCTACTACTTACGTGACAACCTTGAAAAACTAAATTGCACATGTCGATAAAAAGAACATAATTTTATTGGTACTTCTGATGTTGCTATTTCACCTTCGTGGAATCCGATTCCAACACAAGTTTTTTTTCAGATCTCTCGCACGCGTACTTACAGCCATTCTAGTTTCATAATATCGAGACAGCTCTGATCGTATTTTCTTAATGGCCCTTGCCAGTAGAACAAATCTCATGTTGTTTATGTAAATCTTCCAAAGACAATTCCGTTTCGTGTTGGAGTAATTTTTAATATATCCTCTGCCACTAGTGTGCGTGTGTGTGTGTATATATATATATATATATATATATATATATATATATATATATACATATATACATATATATACATATATATATATATATATATATATATATATATATAGACATATAGAAATATATATATACATACATTCATATATATACATATATATATACATATATATATATACATATATATAAATATATATATATATATATATATATATATATATATATATATATATATATATATATATATATATATATAAAGTTATTCGTTATAACTTTGGGATTCTTACTTATATATATATATACTTCTAATAAATATATATAAAAAGTTATTCGTTATAACTTTGGGATTCTTACTTATATATATACTTCTAATCGCTAAAGTTTCATCTCAAATTCGTCGTTAATTTTTTCAATATCAAAGTTAAGTTCGCGGGACCATCTTGTAATCGTTCATCTCGGAGATAATCTCGTTAATATTTTCCTGGTTCAAAATACAACAAATGCATTTCTTTAATAAAAGATTTTATCGAGAAAAATTTGATAACGTGTAAACTGATTGTAATGAATCCATGCGTGGTTCTCTGAGCATGTGCAAAGAAGTTTTTAAATGTATTTAAGTCTATGTCACCATGACATTAATACTGATTAATATTTCTCAGCTTAATTGTGACAACACCGTTAAAAATAACCGAAAATTAAAAGTTATTCATTATCACTTTGGGATTCTGAATGTACCGCTGTGTAATGTAAATGATATATGTGTTTTTATATCTCCTTCTTGAAAGCACTCTGGCCTTACTTGCTTGTTTGGCGAGCATGACATCAACATATACCACTAGATTGTTGATATACAAATGAGATCCTTGACATATACCACTTGATTGTTGATATACAAATGAGATCCTTGACGGATGGACCATCAGTGATAAATTCAATAACATCATCGGCAGCCACTGCGTTTTCATTAACTTCGTTAAGAACATCATAGCATCTTTGATCATCTGCGGATAGCGCTACTAAATAAAGTGTGTCCCTTGAGAGCCACCTCAATGTCAGGTTGAGCAACAACTTAGTATTACTAGACCCGAGCCAATAATAATAGCTCGAATGCAATTTGGTAATACTCGATAATGCTTGACCGGTGCCTGTTTGAGTGTCGCTGAAAGTCAATCACGTTCATTATTTATAATCATGATTTTATATTGTATTCGATGTAAGTCGGTCACGGATACAACAGATACGTTGAAAATAACAGTCTAGCGCTCACATGTACGTGTATGAGATGCGGGGGGGAATGTAGGTTTGTGACGTCGGATCGCTCTGCGATCAGCAATGCGACCATCCACTGAGGTAATATTGCTGCGCACTCGGATAATTACCAGGAACACCACTGGTGATGTATCCAGGGGAAAGCGTCTTCCGGGATATAATTATTGTGGTGCTGGAACCCGATATATTAGGATTGACGATAACAATAAACCAAAACCAGGTTAACTTCCGGAAAATACGATTGATCAAGCGTGTCATACTCCTGATGTAGCATATGAAAACAAAGATCTGAAACAACGACATATCGCTGACGTCAAGCCAATTAACTCGATAAAGTCAATAAAAAATAAAAACGTACAATAATCACTCGCGAATTGTTTGATAGGTTCGGCGATGAGAAGTAAAATAGCCTTAGGTTGCATATCCCCCTGAGCAGGCAATTAATTGTTCAAAAATTACATAATGGAGTCGATTTAATATAGTCCAAACGAATAAAGGAGAGGCACAGGGGCAATATGCAAACTTGCCGATGCTGCCGCATTTTGGTTGTCACGACAGACCATATGGCTTAAGTATTTACCACTTCTCAAAACAATTCAGTATCGATAGTTTGAGGTCAGCACGCGTGACGAAGTTCATCAGGATGCTATATTGTTTACCAAATGAGACCATTGACAAATCATGCAAACGGACCACATACGCGTTGATTGTCTTAAACGTTGCAAGTTGTGACAAGCAAATCGAACCGCTATCAGCGGAATTATATTTTGTGTTCCAGAGAACATCACGTCCAAAACTAGACACAATAATTATATTGTTGTGCAATATGAGCCACAACAGACGACGTAGTAAAATGGTTACTGGGTAATTCTTCCTAGTCACCGTCATATTTTGCCGCAATCTCTTTCATCACACGTGAAATAACCACACCGATACAGGGTCACGCGCACTAAATTTCCTCAAAAATATCTTCTTCATAAAATCGTATTTTTCTTTTTAGCGAAAATTCTCTTACTGATTCATTTCAGGCGTGTGACTTACGGCCTATAGTCGCCATTGGGGTTCCTTTGCTACGGTGTTTGCCGGAATGATACAAAATCTTGTTAGTTGTTGTTTTCGCCATGATAGGAAATTTCAATGTTTTTTCCAACACTGCTACTTCATTTATTTTTGCATCGTTGATAAGAGAGTTTTCTTATTCACCTGCATTTTATTATCTTCTGTAAGACCATTTCCACGTCTCGAGTTAATAGAATGTTCTCTGACACTTTGGGCTACGCAATTTAATGTGAAAGTTCTCAGTGAGGCATTATCAGGATCATTTAAGCGGTATAGATCATAAACCACTGTGGAAACTTGTTACGCGTTATTGCATTATGGTAGGTCTATTCCATGAAACATGCTTGGTTTGGTTTACTGATTGTGATGACAATTTTATGTCGACGCGATTCCTTAACAGGATCCAGTTCATCACGAATAATCCAAGTTGGACTATCTTGGCTAACCTGTTCGACAATAAATTTTATTCTAAATATTTACTTGCTGTCAGCCACAAGATTATTAATAGTAGTCGCTGCTCATTTGTCGTTCAAGGTGGAATCCACCAAAATACCATCGGCGTTTATATTAAATGTTGAGAAACATGAGACGCACCATCTTGCGCAAAATTATTTTGGCCATTTCGATAAATTCGTGTAACTTTAACTCAAATGGTGGTTGTTTCTTATCTTTGCGTAATCTGACAAATTCAATTCAAGTGGTGTGTTGTGGTTCAATTGCCGATATTCTCTTTCGTTCTCGTTCAGAAAACTTGTCTCTGCTCTTCTCTGGCTCAATTGCATATAATCTCTCAATTTCACTCGCGGTTAATAATTAATTTATTATTTTCTTAATTTTTTTCTGTGCAATTTTCGACCTTGGGAAAGTTGGTTTGATTGCGGTTAGTTTCAAATACTATTCTATCAATTGTTTTGCAATTGAAGAATTAGTCATTGTTATATAATTAGGAAAAGTATTATCTTGAATTGAACTTTATCCAATAATTTAATGTGCATTGGGGAAAAATTTAGTTGGCGATGGCTCATGATCGGATTAGTCACACCTTGTAAAATAAATAGTCGTGGCATATACTGTGTTCATCACATGGTCAGTGTACGTCGCATCAGTGTTATACCACAACCATGTTTGAATGAGTATGGGATCAAGGCAGGGAAATTTTATGTGTATCTTTTGGTGGACGAAAATGTCAAATTGTTCAACGATATTACTAGAAACAAAACGCTTCTGATGACATCAAAATAAAAGACGCCAATAATTCTCTCGACAGATATTAACTATTGAAAAATAGCCGATAATATATATCTCAGCAATATCGAAGTTGTTTGACGAAATATTAAATTTTCAGTATATCCAATAACGTAATGAAATTTCAATTCGAACACACAAATTTAGACATTGTCCAGGTGACTTGTGCCAAACATACGTATGAAAAATTGATCGCTAATAATACACACGGTGTTCCCCACGCTCGGCAAACTTAATACATGATATGATGATAGAAAAGGAATTATTAAAAATGTTAATAAAATCTTTCTTAAATGAGTGTATTCCAAGTTTTGATCTGTAAGTGCGAATCTAATGGTATGCTTCATGTAAATTATTTTAGCCGTATATTCTTAATAGAGACAGTGACCTAGTGGTTAGAGCTTACGGAAAATCTTTGGACAGCCTTATATTCTTAATAGAGACAGTGACATAGTGTTTAGAGCTTACATGCAATCTTTGGACAGCCGTATATTCTTAATAGAGACAGTGACATAGTGTTTAGAGCTTACATACAATCTTTGGACAGCCGTGTATTCTTAATAGAGACAGTGACCTAGCGGTTAGAGCTTACAGACAATCTTTGAACAGCCGTATATTCTTAATAGAGACAGTGACATAGTGTTTAGAGCTTACAGACAATCTTTGGACAGCCGTATATTCTTAATAGAGACAGTGACCTAGCGGTTAGAGCTTACAGACAATCTTTGGACAGCCGTATATTCTTAATAGAGACAGTGACATAGTGTTTAGAGCTTACAGACAATCTTTGGACAGCCGTATATTCTTAATAGAGACAGTGACTTAGCGGTTAGAGCTTACAGACAATCTTTGGACAGCCGTATATTCTTAATAGAGACAGTGACTTAGTGGTTAGAGCTTACGGAAAATATTTCGATCAACCTGTGAAAACTTACCTCTCGTTCGATCCCAAAAGCGTGACTGACATATTGTCGGCGTATTAAAAGATGTTTATATAAGTGTGTGTGTGTGTGTGTGTGTGTGTGTGTGTGTGTGTGTGTGTGCCTGCGATGTATTGAAAGAAGATGAAATATGGTTAAATGGGTAATTTTAAACAAGTAAAACTTAACATAGGTGCACTTGCCTGGATCTCATTTTAGATGTTCATTTTATAGCACCCGGGGTTCACTTGAGAGGTATGTGCTTGATTTCAAAATTAAAATTTAGCCTGGACAACCCTCTGTGTCTGTAAACATAGTTCGAAAATTTCGTTTCTCACTTAGCCATTTGTCAGGGGTATGTTCACACATAATTGGGGGAAAAAAACTATAATAATTTTCCAAGAAAGACTTTCAAGAGATATTTAACATGTATCAAACTGGTCGCATTCATTTCTAATTGCTCAGATTGATAAATCAGCACTGCCACGGGTAAAATCAACAATCTTACAAACCTTAGATTGGCGTTTAAATAATTAATGAGTCAACTTTGCTTGGCTGGAAATGTAATTTTTTCATGTTAAATTACGAGAACGGGGCTTGTTTTTGCGGGGGGGGTGGAGGCAAAAGTCAACGATATTTTTGGGGTCTGTCAACATCCTGCTGCTATATTTATTCTTCTCAGTAAGCTAGAACTCTGTTCAATTTTTGTTTCCCAGATCAACATGTTGTAAAACAAAATAACATGTATATTTTATATTAATGACTTTTTTCACATGCATTTGGGACATGGCCAGCTTTGATAATACTGTCTAAACCTGTAAGTACTGGTGAATATTGCTTTCATTCTAATTACAACGCACAACATGTATGCATTGCTTGAGTTAATATATTTCGTCTATTATCTGATGGTATGATAGTACCTAATCTAGACTCGTATAAATTTTGTTTTTAATTGTTTCATTTCAAGATATAGCGGTGTATTCTATTGGATAAGTTTAGCCAGATCTAGACATGGCATTGGAGAAAGGTGAAGACAGTGAACCGTGTCTTTTCTATGCAGCAATTGACTTTGGTACGACACATACGGGATATGCATTTATTGAAAGAGATAAACTATCCTCAGCCTCTTTCATACAGGTATATTGTCATCAACGACCAGCAAAAACCAGACTTTACAAACAAATCACACACACACACACACATCCATCCATCCATCCATCCATCCATCCATCCATCCATCCATCCATCCATGCATGCATGCATGCATGCATGCATGCATGCATGCATGCATGCATGCATGCATACATACATACATACATACATACATACATACATACATACATACATACATACATACATACATACATACATACATACATACATACATACATACATACATACATACATACATACATACATACATGCTAATTACTATTTCGATTCTGCAATATCTCTCTGTTTCAGTTTATGAGTTCAATGTACAATTTTGTATTTAAGCGATCTTTTAAAATATTTGAATATTTTCCAATCGACGAATGCCCACTTACGGAAAATTATTTTTACTAAATCAAAGTAGATCAAAGAAATAATTTTAAAATTAGAAAGAAACACACGATATATGGAGAATATCAACTGAGGCTATATGTCAAAGTGTTGAATATATTTTACCAACTGTCGAGGATACAGATTGTAAGTTGACAGGGTATTTGTATCCTGTGATGGTTATCTGAAACATATCTCACTAGATCTCTAACAAATGAATCGTGTGTGTGTGTGTGTGTGTGTGTGTGTGTGTGTGTGTGTGTGTTCATTTGCCTTAACAACTTTGTGTCTTGAGCTAATTATTAACTGCATCCTATCTATTTTTGTTGTTGTTTGTTAAACTGGTGTTAAACTTTTCACAAGAGTATCTTTTTGCGTGAAAGTGAAGTGGTTAATAATCATTCATGTATATATTTAGTAGAATGTCCAGAGTCCTTAGTCGGACGCATTTATGTAAAACTTTCCATTCAGGTTGACCAAAGGTGGCTAGGAGGACAGAATATTAATATCAAAGCCCCAACAGCGTGCCTATTCAATAAGGACAAAGCATTTGTTTCGTTCGGATATGAAGCCCAGAATCATTACAACCAACTGGCCTTCGCTGAGAAGGAGTGTGATTGGTACTACTTCAAGAATTTCAAGATGTTACTCCACCATAACAAGGTAAAATATACATATATATGTAGCAATTTTTATTATAATGAATAAATGGATTTTACATGAATATTCCTATTGTACTCTAATTTGTTTATGATACTGACACTTATCATTAAATGAATGAAGTTTACTGTATAGCAGTAGGCTGGACATTGTTTGTCAAATTCCTTTTTCAAAATGTTAAATATGTATTTCCATATCTGAAAGAATTTTATTAGTTCAGGAATATTTGCCTTATCCACCTTTGCAATCAAAATATATGCATTTTCCAGTAAATTTATAATAAAAATACAAAGTTCCAAACATCATTTATAACACTGTTATACTTTTTTTTTTCAGTCAGCAAAATGTGAGAAAGATATTTTATACTCCTTGTTTAACAAATATACAGATTTCAAATTTGAAAGAAATTTTTACAATGGCGTTCCATTATACATGCATTCCATTATGGTATGCAATTATCTCCCTTTTGTTTGAGATATTGACACTGACCAAGACAGCGGAGCATAATTTAAGGAGCATAAAATATAACGGTACAGATCTAAAAACAAACAACTTATTATTTCATTTTTAAGAGATTTTTAAAGGATTTGCACATTTTTGGTATAAGCGGTCTTCTTCTGAGACCTGATTATTCCTATGATAGTCTTTGTAATGGCTTATTGTACGGATTAAACATTAATTTGTTACCAGCAATTTCAACAGGAGAGGGACCCTTCGATCTATTCACGAATCGAGATTGTATGGTACCCATGTATAATCTGTACAGTGTTCCAACTGAAAAAACACCTGTTTCCGGTTTTCTATATACCGTATCTTTCGTGATTTGCTAAGTGTAAATAATGCAGCACGGAATTCAAATTTCAGGATAAAAAGTCAAAGAAGGCAGAGAAACTCAATACAGTTTCATAACGTAAAATATATTTCGACGTTCGTCGATGTTATTCCACGCAACGAAAAACAACCAATTTTGCATATATAAATAATTCACACGGATACTTCTCCACAGAAAATACACATGACGTCACGAACTAATAATGGCAATGAACATAAATATATCCAGTAAGGGGTAATTAGGTCCATCAAAAAGCCAGTCTGTTACAATGATCAGCTTTTAATATTTCTGATCAAACTGAAAATTAGATTCGCATGAAAAACTAACCGAATGAAAAGAATGATAATGGCCATCAAAGTGGTTTGTAATCCGAATGCCCTAATTAGTCTTGTTTTCATTGATTGAAATAAATAAAATTACAGATTCAAATTTGCCATAAATTGAAGAAAAAAAACAACCTACATTTTCCTTGTTAATATATAGATATAAAACCTATGGACAGATTTTTATCATAGAATTTCCCATTGTCCGCGGAATTTCACAAAACAGGAGGTCTAATATTAATTTCCCCATAACTGTATAATCACTCATCATGTCAAATTTGTGGACATCATGGGCTCTATAGACACTGTCAATGGTCTCTTCTATTCTATGATGAGCGATTTGCATGTGTCTAGACTTAACTCTCTCTCTCTCTCTCTCTCTCTCTCTCTCTCTCTCTCTCTCTCTCTCTCTCTCTCTCTCTCTCTCTCTCTCTCTCTCTCTCTCTCTCTCTCTCTCTCTCTCTCTCTCTCTCTCTCACACACACACACACGCGCCTGGCTAATAAACCTACGACGTAATATTAATTTCAGTTAAGAACCACCTTTTTCCGCCAAAAAAAACCCCAAAATGTAGCATTGTTACCACACAGATTCACCACCAATGAAAAGCATATGAACCGAAATTTAGATAATACTGTTACAAGCCTGGGGTCTTTTGCTTGACCGAGCGGTCTCAAAACCCTGGGCTCGACTCCCGCTAGAAGTCATAAGTTTACGCCATATTTCCAAAGACTTTAATACAACTTCAGTTGTAAGTTGAAAAGCCCGACGTGTTCATTCTATACATAAATTTTACAATAATCAATACAAGACCATATTATTTACTACTTGCCAATTAGCCATCAACCACACATCCTCACAGTCTCTCTACATTAACTTTCCGTTCCGCTAGTAATTCACACAGTAGAAACTCTACAACTATCCCTAACACGGAGGACTATTTTAACTGCTCACCTGAGGCCAGTCGATCTACCTTTTCAAGGTACATCACACCAGTAAACCTATATCACATTTGCCACTATGGCAACATAAACGGTATCTTCCAAAACCTTTCTCATTTATCCCATTGTGTAATTTACCGGTTTCCTACCATAAATACTGCCGCTGCAGTCATAACCCCGATATACACCATTAGGTTTTATAAAGTGCTACATCACGACAGGGACAGTAATGCATATTGGGTCTGAGTTCGCTACTCATTGGCCATGGCATCTCAGAAACTCAATAACACTTTCTCTTCATGACGTTTGCTCCTCATAATTGACTAATTATTTCCATCTAAGGAATATTTCCCATTGCACCGAATTCCAATAATCAAACATGTAATCACACAAACCTACAAATTGCTTAAACTAAATGCGCATCTCCTTAATTTTATTACAATACATTTATTTCCCGCTTACGTTTCAACACGGCAGTCTAATGTTTATTTTTCATTTATATCTTATATCAAGAATTTGTATACTCTGCCAATATTGGACTCAGGTTTGCTTCTCAGTTGACGTTTCTATGCTACTGATATTTTGCATCTTTTTATCTATTTTATACAATGCCATACAAATATCTAACGATTACGTCTGAAGGAAGGGGACATCTACTTCAAAACATTCTCACCCTACATAAGTCATTTTGAAAGTTCTGGTTCATAGAAAATAATATTGACAACTTTATCAATGCATAGCCTTAAATACCATTATAAGCATCATTGTTGGCAGTCATCGTTCCTGTGTTAGTGTTCTTGTGATCGAACGGACGATTTGTACGTATGTACAAAAGTGGAGAAGTACTGGTTTTACTCCAAAAATCTATAGTTGTTACAAATCTTACTATAGTTATATTGTTCATGTTGCTTTTCTTCTTAATTCTTTATTTTATTATAATTTCTTGAAATATAGATATGAAAGATGTTTTCTTTCACATTAACATTTCAGCATGTCTGTCTCTGTGCATGATCCAGCATTGCCTGGAAAATTAAACTTCCCAATTGCCAAATAAGAAATGTATTTAATCCTCCAGAAATTAACAACGGAAAGCCATGTCGAAGAAACGAATGGAAAAACCATGCTAGCTTTGGATGTTTTTAAAGAGAGTATCAAATACATTGCTGACCTGGTCATGGAAAAGGTAACACTACAACGTATAGTAAAAGCATGAGTCTAATGACACTGTCGAGTAGACGAGTTTCGCAATCACCTATAATCCAGGTAACAAAGTTTATCTCATTTATTTGGTTAATCGAAATAGAAGGATATGACTATAGTGGACAATTTGACTAACAAAGATTTAGGTATGCTATTGTTCGTAAATTGTTCCACTTTGAGATAAATCCTAAACGCAATACATAAAAAAAATAAAATAATCAAAAAGGTTCACGGTATGAATCAAGTAGAACAGCTGGATGTTGTTTTAAGACTTTTACACAAGTACGACACGCATTATCTAAACGAAAGTGCACAGTTGAACTATTTTTATAACAAAAAATACCTATAATGATATAATGATCTTTCTCTTACATAAAATATCTGTTATTAGGTAATCCACATCAGCCATTTATGTAATGTAAATTTCATTAGCTTTTGAAATGGTAATGTGAAGCCAAAGAAGACGATCGCTTGAGACTTTCCATTAATTATAACAGTTTGAAATAACCCGTTTGGATCTAGTGTAGCAAACCGGCAGAACTCACACCTTCCAAAATCATCGAAAAGATAAAATACGTACAACAATCGAACGACAAGTTTCACATTACCTAAGGAAAAGCGACACTGTTCATGACCCACGTGTCTCTTCACAATGGGACAGGACACTTAAAAGTGTAACTGGTGGAAAACGCTTGCAACAGCAAAATGAGCCTCGTCCAATTTATCAACCCTCAAGAAAAGATGTCTTTAGCCCATGCCATCGTGGTGGGACGAATGTATTCCGAGTATTCAGACATCATCAACATGAAAAAAAACCTACGGAAATATTCAACAATCGGACCGAGACAAACAGCGAAAAGAAGCAGAACTTATGTTACAGCAAGCGGGTATATCCAAAGACAAACACCCTGTGGCATTCATGAAATGTAAACATTGCAAGACGTCTTGGCTCCACGATTCACGATAAAAGGACACCCTCCATAAGTGCGTGGACCTCTGTTGTTTCTAGGCAATGATATCAAAGACAGAAAATACATTAACGTCGATCATAAAAATGAACATTTCGATGCCATTACCAGTGTCAATGGATTCCTGTGTTTATATATATATTATTGTGAGAAGTGTGACAATGGCTACAACAATCGAGAGGAACATGAGTATAGTAGATCGAAATGCTTCTAAACCCTGTCTTGACAAAGAACAAAAAGGAATGCATTACCCAGCTTGTCAGCGCACTTTTGTCAGTCCAACCTGCTACCAACATCTGAACACGCAAGGTTCATAGCGGAAAGTGCTTGTCAACTCCTGAGATTGTGCCATACTTGTGTACAAGTATACCAAGGATCAATTGATCTAAATTGATGCCTTCCTGCTCCAGTCATTTCTCTCTGAATTTCTTTTGGTCTTTGGGTCTTGACAAAGAACAAAAAGGAATGCATTACCCAGCTTGTCAGCGCACTTTTGTCAGTCCAACCTGCTACCAACATCTGAACACGCAAGGTTCATAGCGGAAAGTGCTTGTCAACTCCTGAGATTGTGCCATACTTGTGTACAAGTATACCAAGGATCAATTGATCTAAATTGATGCCTTCCTGCTCCAGTCATTTCTCTCTGAATTTCTTTTGGTCTTTGGGTCTTGACAAAGAACAAAAAGGAATGCATTACCCAGCTTGTCAGCGCACTTTTGTCAGTCCAACCTGCTACCAACATCTGAACACGCAAGGTTCATAGCGGAAAGTGCTTGTCAACTCCTGAGATTGTGCCATACTTGTGTACAAGTATACCAAGGATCAATTGATCTAAATTGATGCCTTCCTGCTCCAGTCATTTCTCTCTGAATTTCTTTTGGTCTTTGGGAATCTGGCACCAGGAAGGGTAGCTACTGGCTTCTTGTTTCAGTTTCAAAAAAACATCCAAGTAGTCCGCGAAAAAGCCTTTCTGAGTCTTTTCACCATTGTGGTGTTTTTTACTGTCTTGGGAAAGTGATAAATTTTTTACAGTTCTAAAAATTGGTATCCCAGGTCCAGAGTAAGGATACAGCGAACACACATCCAAGCATTTGATTCATTCTTCTTTCCCCTCGTCAACGTGGCATAGTAAACACATGGCACTCGTCCGTCCTCCGTACAAACTATTCTGCGGGCTCAGAGGGTCCACCAACTTGTAACTTTCCACGATGCACTTAAACTCGGAGTCGGTTTTCAAACGGTGATCGTACTCGTGTTCCCGCATTGCCATCACTTTGTATCCTTGTTGTTCTATCTTCGTGCGTAGCTGAAAAATGCCCAGGAACAATTCTTCCAAAGTCCTTAGAAAAAATAACTTACTTTAATGCCAAGTTGAGAGTAAAAGATGGGACATAAGTGAAATAAGCAACCGTTAAACGTTAGGTAAAAAAGTAACTTTTAAACCTGTGTTAGTGACAGTACCAGAAAAAGAACCTGTCACCAATGAAAACCACTCCCTTCAGGACAAGAATGACAAGGCCATTCCGGGAAGATCCCTGTATAACTGTGTCAGGTGTAGAGACACCACACCTTGGTCACCAAGCATGTTGTATAGTGATTTGTTTATATTCTATTTTAGCATTTTGATGTTTATTTTATCTATGTACTTAACTATTTAGCTCTTATGTATTTTTATCTATCGTGTTTTTCACATTTAAAGATTGTAATAAACGTGTCCTGAAAAGTATAAAAAAGCTTGTCTTGTAAGTCTTCTTGGTAAAAGTGACATTACCTGCACTATGGCTACCTCTGTCTGCTGTCTCTGCTCCCTCTTCCTGCACTTTCAAAGTCACCAAATAAAACTTAGATCGCGCAAGTTGTAGAGGACCTTGTATCCCTTTAACATGTTAATTGTTGGAGCCAAAGGTTCAGGCAAAACCGAATTTATCAAAGGTTCGATCTAACATAAACATCATTTGATCTATCGTCCCCTCAACTGATCGTGTGGTGTTACAGAGAGTGGCAATCGGCTAATTGCTTCCTGCGAGAAAATCAAGGCGATTCCTTCGTTTTTGTGGAAAGGCATTCCTGGCGAAAAAGAATGGATCATGTCTGACGCCAGACAAACTCATCTGGTCATATTCAATGCCATTTCAGGAGAAGACAAAAAAGAAATTAAACTGTGGCTTACAAGCAAAGAGCATCATCGTAATGACAGTGTCATTATTATTACCTAAAATTGGTTTCAATAATGTAAAGCTCATCGCATCATCAGTCTCAATGCTCATTACTTGGTCTTATTCAAAAATCCTAGAGATAAATCGCAAGTGCAAGTGTTAGCCAAAGAGTTATAATCGCCTTGGCTGACCCATGAGTACGACGATGCCACTCAAACCCCACACGCTACGCTTATTCACCCGTGGATATGAATCCTACCCCCACCCCAATTATTTGCGATTCGTACCTATCTTTTTCACCACAGGTGCCAAGATGTCGTGTACAAGTGCCCGTCAGCTTAACATGAAGTAAAAAAAATCTATAAAATTATCTGACACTTTGGGTCTCTCTTACACAATTTCTTTTGTACCGTCGTCGTTCTCCTGACAAGAAAGGAAAAGGAAAAAAGAAAGGACAGCCTTGACGTTTGATCCGACATCCGAGAAACGCTTAGTCAAACATAGGTTTTAGCCTTTGAATAGACACACTCGTCTTAAAAAAAAGAGAACCACCAAAGTGGGGGGATTTATCAAAACAAAGAGCTAGTAGATTATTTAGTCAAAAAGATATATTACAAGCCCTCTGGCCTGCTTCAAAAATAATAAGATAAAAGTATTCATATCGTGTCATGTACTTCAGTATATTTTGTGCACCAAAGATGTCACCTCAAAAAGTGCACACCACTACAGTCGTAGTTCTCCTGTCCAGAAAGGTAAAGAAAAAAGAAAACGACAGTCTCGTTGATTGATCCGACATCCGGAACAACGTTTAGTCAAGCATCGAATAACTCTCTGAAAAGCCACACTGATGAAAAGAGAAAGAGAATCAACCAAAGGTGAGGATTGTTTAGCGATTTAGGAGAAAAGGTCTTCACATTTTTGATGATGTGATAAACAAAAAAAAAGATAAAAGGGTGTGTGACAAGTCATCAACGTCAGTGTATTTTAGGTGTGTGTCCCACAGCAAACAGGCAAACAAAGATGGCAACCCCTAGAAGGCATCCCTCTTCTACCCCCCCAATAAAGGAAAGGGGTGCCTCCTTGTTTAGCCAAACAATGGGACGTGTTGTCCGTCCTGTCCAAAGCTTCTCCACCTATGCGAAAACAGCTCATTCAAACCGTCTCCAAGGACGCCTTCGATACCGTGTGCGATAGTTGTTTGAATGTTTCAAGAGAAAGAAATATATTTTTGTCTAAACATCAGAAAAAATGCTTATCTAATCATCGACACATTCATCGCCAAATGTTCAAAAATAATATCCCCATCCGTCAAAAGAAAACGATGTTGGTGCAACGCGGAGGATTTTACCCCTTTTAATACCTACTGTCAAAGGAATAGTGGGACCTATGTTGGGACTCCTGAGAGGTATTTTATAAAAGGTGGATTCTTGAGACAAAATATCTCAAACGTGACCTTTGTAATCTGATGGAAGGACAAACACTGGTTTAGAGCCTTACAAACAATGGATGGAATACCATCGGTGGTAGCATTTACCTCCCAATCCTCATTAGACCGAGATGTTCCAGTTACAATACGAATTGACGAATCGCAGTGATTTATCAGAAACGGAAAAATCTCAACGGTACGGTCATGTTGCAAAGACTTCAATTCTGTCACCAGATTGCTTTAGACAAAACAGCTATACCAACTCTGAAAAATTTAAAGACCCTGATGAAAAGTTCATCTCTACCACCACCACCATTACCACCCAGGGGTCAAGACTGACGCACGAGAAATCTTTCTAACACAGTCAGCAGCTTCTATCCCGAATACGATTGCAACGTCCTTGTTGTCCCTTTCGCCCACACCACAACGAGAAAAACTTAGGCTCTGGTTAAAAAGATGATGTCCACTCTTCCATCAACAGAAGTCAAAAGGAACGAATGGAAACCAGAAGTGAAAAAATAAACGAAGACCAAAACCATCCCATTACCACAACGACCACCACTACCCTCGACTTCTACTCCCGTGGCACATCGGAAAAGTAAAGAAGTTTCCAAACCACCACCTCTCTCCATCCATAGTATCATCAGTGAAGATTGGGCAACCTAATTAAAAAATATAGAAGGTGCTAGCAGCATTTCCCACTATCCATCCCATCTTCCAGGTTACGGGGAAGTTCGTGCTGCCAAATTTCGACTTAAAAAAGTGTCAAATTACCTCAAGTGCAACGATGGTTGCAAGAACAAGCCACGTACGCCTTAAACAAATCCATTCAACAAAACGTTTCCAGACGTCGAACCCAAGTGGAGGATATCCATCATGAATGACAAGCCGATTTAGCCGATGTCTCCTTTTGCCACCTTTAATTGTGGCTGCAAATATTATGTTGTGTCATCGATGTCTTTTCCAAATTTACTTGGGTCGTGCTTTTGACTTCCAAATCGAGTACTGATTTAGTGCGAGCCCTCAAACTGGTGTTCAAACAAAGTGGTCAAGACCATCGTCGATGACAAACCGACAATTGCACCGAATTTATGAACCAAGTTTTCAAAAGACTTAAAGAAACGAGACATTCATTTTTTCACCACCGAGAATTCCGAAACCAAAACAAGCAACAACAAATGTAGCAACAGCAGGAAACGCCAGAGTTGTATCGACACGAAAGAGTTCTTCTTCTCTTTTCGATGACACAGAAGGCGACGCAATCTTAGAAGATAAACTATTGCTATAACAAACTGAACAAGACAATCATTTTCAGGGTTACCAACCCTCTAGAAAGGAGATATCAATCAAATTGCCAAAATATGTGTTTGTAGTTATAAAATAGATGTGTGTCTATAAATGCTTTGTTTCTTTATTTTATATCAAAAAAGATATGTTCATATCAACACTTCGTTTGTCTGTCTTGTCCGATGGCATATATATGTTTTATAAGTAAAAAAGTAAATAGTAAGTGTTTATTTTAGGTATGCACGTTCCATATGATGTTAGTAGAGGTATTTTAAGGTTTTGGTGTTAGGGGAATGTTTTCCTTCACGTCAGTGCTTCAGGGACGTAAATCTGGCTACCTATCGTTGATTCGTCAACTACGAAGAATGAGTAACAATTACTAAATTATTGGAACTCCAAAAGCACCTGGAGTATGCCACGCGTTTATTGGATGAGTTGGCTATGGAGACGATACAGAAGGAAGAGAAGTTTGAGGAAGAAGAGCAAAGGATAAAAAAGAGCTAAAGACTGATGCGAGGACACATCCACGGCCAATAGCAGCAACTCCACAACAACGTCAACCATAGCCACAGCAACAACATCCAGTACAACGTCCACAGAAGGCAAGGAGGTCAGATCCCCGACTGTGGCACAGAAGACAGAGGGAACAACAACAAGTTTCTATTATTTCTCAAACTGAGGAGTGGGATAGTGATGTCAATCAACCTTTCTCTGCGCTCCAAAAGACAACTGTAAACTTGAAGCAGGACTGAAGTAGACAATACGTACGGCGGGCAAGACCTAGAAGGTGCCGACATTAAAGGGGGCATCTGAAGTTATAGAAAACAACTAACGAGATATCTATAACAGGGCTAACGAGATAACAGGGCTAACAAGATATATTTAAAAGAGACACTACTCAAATTGCCAATTTGTGTGAATGTGAAGTAGTGTACCTATCTCTGTGGCATAGTGTCTCAATGCTAGCCAGCACCATAAACTGTCACACTGCTGACATCGCGGCGATATAACTGAAAAATTGGTAAAGCTACGTTAAAATTCCAAAGCACACACACACACACATACACACACACTCCAAAACCCTTCTATGCTGACATTTTCTTTAGCAGCCTTTATAGTTCAAAAAAATGACTTATGCAAAATAATTACTTTTCGGATACAATATATCTTGTCGGGGCATGTTGTTCCTGAGATTAGAACTGTCATTTACTTTACTACTGTAATCAATTTATTTGTCAATGTTAGATAAAATGATTTTAAAGATTGGAAATATTATATAATGTTGAGTGTTACAAAGAGTCAGTAATGAATGTTGGATTCAATCTAACAAACAGATTTCTTAAAAGATTTAGTTCCATCAAATCAGCTTCGAGATATACTGGTATTAAACCTAATATAATAAGATATTGCATTAAAAAAAGTTGGTTATTATTTATCGAGCAAGTACTGGTCAGTATGGTTGTTTGCTGACGAAAACGATGAACGAATAGAGGGTTGGACAATATATCCAATGTTTTTAATCGACAACATGGTTGATGTTTTATTTGACAGTGATATTTCTAGTTCAAAATGATAATTCTTTTTCTCATAAAATAAAACATAATTATAGAACATATCTATAAATTTAATTATGGTACTTATCTCTAAGAACCGCACAGAAAACAGGAAATTCTATTCGTTCAAATCTGCGCAATTTCCATAATCAAACACCCGGTGAGTGCAGATGTGTATTTTATATAAGCTGACCAATACACTGAAGTCTAAAAGAAGCTTACATAATGGGCGTGGCCTATTTATTGAGGTATTTTTTATACTAATTGTTATTGTTGATAAAATGTGAGCGAGGCAAGAAAATTGTCAAAATAAAAGAAAACAAATATACTGTTTCTTTTTATCAAAAAAAACAACTAAGAAAATATCATTTATCAGTGAATAAAAGTAAGCACAATGCAAGGGAGACATACAGAATAATCTCCTATTAAAATCAAATGAGACAACCTCTCCCTTCAAAAACACAGGGAAGACAGACAGTTATCTCCCATATTTTCAAAGAATCTCATGACTTATCACTATAACATCAACAGTAGATGTTAAGAATAATTTATTACTGTATTTATACAATAGAAATTAAATTTTTCCGTCTAATTTTCGATGACATTCGAATAACTCTCATTGCTACCCTGGTGAAAATTAATATACTTACCACCTTTTGAAACACGTTCGACTGGTGTAGAATAATATTTCATCTGGTATATTGTTTGACTTATCGAATTATGAAGATCATCGTATTTTAACATTAGTTTTTCTCTCTCAACAATTCAAGATAATCAAAATTTTACTTTTATCTGATTTAATAAATGAGGTTCATTCTATCAAATATACTAAAACAGATACCTGAAATTTCATCATCAAATTCAGCTGATAATTGCTGGTTATTAATCATTCATTGTTTAATGTTGCTACTAACTCGATTAGCTAATGTTACATTTTCGAACATTATTCATAACGTTTAGAAAAAATAAAGTAGTGATGATATTGAATACGTCATTGAAGGTACTGAAGTAATACGCAAACGTTAACGTATTAATTCCATCCTCGCTGTATCTCTTATCATCAAAATTACTTAGTCCACGTTTTATAATTGTATCTGTTTCAAGTTTATGATGAATTGTTCTGATAACAGTTTTATTAATAAAAATTAGTGTAGGTGTTTATCGCTGTTTTAAAGTCAGCAAATTTCATGCACTATTTTACGTATCCACGATGAACATCTTTTTCTTTTTACAAATTTTTGTCATCTAAAATTATGGCGTACACTTTACTTTTTAGTCCAACATATTCCATAACTGGCGTAAATATAAATTCAACATTCATCTTGCCGATGACCTTTTTATTTCTATCATCATGAAATTCACTACTTTTTGGATAATCCAATAATCAAATATCTTGATACGCATCCTCATCACATTTTATGCTATAAACAAGTGAGTCAGTATCAATACTAACAACTTTGAATCTGGCCAATGCTTTTTTTTTATAAATTATAGTGTAAATCATACATTAGCAGTTTTCGTATATCAAGTACAACGGCACCAACATAAATTGGTTTATTTAACATTAAATTTGTTTTTCGTAACGGTATTGCAACAAGAATTTCATTAAATGTTTTCGTACTGACAAAACTATCATCGTTGACTAATTTGTTTCTATGATTTACATCATTTACAATTTCAATATTGACTCGCTTTCTTATATTCTCCATCTACTAACCGAATACGGAATTGTTCATTTAATAATAAGGTAATCAAAAAAAAATTCTCAAAAGTCGGTCTTATCATTAGCACGATGTTTAGTATTTAAATTAATATAATCTGCCATCCACCGTGATTCATTCAATTTTAACACGCAATGAACTTTTGTCATAATTAGTCAACCATATACTTATTGCTTTGAATTTTTGTAATGTATCACGTAAATTTTTTATTCAACAAATTTGGAACTAGCCTATTAAAAATCGAATGTTTTGCTGTTGTCATTGCCTGTTGCTCAGGCGATAATAAATTTTAATGGATCATCATTGGCTGCACAAAAAAAACTGATTGTCGTTATGTAGATTGTGCAACGAACGAGGATAATCAATATCAACTACAAAAAAATAACTGACATTTTCTGGTAATTTTTTTTCTGTCTCCGCCAGAAATTGAGCAGGAGCTCTTCGATGAAATCCCTTATACAGCATTAATTCTGATATAGCATAACTATTCAAATTATTATTATTGTCCAGATAAATAATACAATTTGACCACAAATTTGTCGTATATTTTTCAGTATTTATTGTTAGCTACCTCATAGTTTTTCTTATAGCGCTGATTCCGAATTTATTTTTCATTAATGTTAAACATATCAACACATAGTTAAGAGATTCAAATCTATCCTCCTAGTGTTTAGCTGAGCATCCCATGACAATCCTGGCGCAGAATAATACCAACGCGGGTCTTACCACAAATATTTTTATGACTAGCTTTACTAAAACTCTCGAAAACGTCTGCTAGTGATAATACATCTGTTTTCAAATATGTTATAATACTCAACAAAGGCCTTACAACCAATTTTTTCTCCAAATTTCTTATGCACATTTTGTGCTCGTGATCTGTAATATTTTCATTTTTTAGCTTCGAGTAAAAATAATCTTTGTTTGGAAGTGAAGTTTCATCAAATCTGTTCAAATCATCAAGATGTTCATACAGAAATACACCGTATTTATCGGAACGACGTAGTCTCAACCAAAGCAACTTTTAAATTATCGAAACTGCTGCAACCTTTAACAAGCTCGTCTAATAGTGCTGCCATAAATTGAAGACTGTCAATGAAACTTAATTTTCCAAGCGTAACTGATATATACTTTTCAAAATTGTCTGAATACTTTTTACTATACTAGTTAATGTTAGTTTCCTCGTCGCCAAATGCTTTGACAATGATATAACTATCATAACCACGAAAATTATGTCAAACGACAAGAATACATTCTGGCGCAAGAAATTTTAAATTACAATTTGTATGCGCTTTTCCGTGATATTATTAAGTTAGATGACAGTGATCGCAAATTTATCACATCACCTCATTATTGTTCAGACAGAGGTTTCTCGCAGATGTGCCTCATCAAAACCAAGATGTTTGGACGTTATTTTTACTGGAGCTGTTTTAGATAATCTGTTCAAAATTGTATTGACATCATCTATTACTGTTTTAGTAACCACATGGCAGGACTTTTACCTCTGTACAATTTTATTGAACGTGAAATATTATCGTTAGCTCAACAAACTACTTTATAAGCTGCTCCACAGAGAACATGTAGTTTTCTAGTGCTTGATTTGTTTGGATCATTTTCTGCGCCTGCCACAAGGACTAGCAGACACTCGAAATCAGCGTAAATAACAAACGGAATAGTTAATTCATAATTATAATTTTTAAATTATAATACTATTTCTTTTTTTCTCCTGGCATTTTTTCTCCTGGCATTGATTTTCTTTGAATATTGACACAGTATTTAAGATGATCTTGCAGTTCATCATCTTTATAAAAACCTTGTAATCCATGGTAACAAATATTCTTTATTTTTATTTTTTATATTATCTGCCAATTAAGCCGTTAAAGGTTTTAATCCAATCGTAAAGATTTCTATGAAACAGCAAGTTTATTGTTGATTGCAAAGTTTTCTGCAATATACCTTGGATAAACATTTTCGCGCTAGTTAAGACTAAATATTTTGAATGAAATATATTGCTTTTCAAATTTGGTATTTGATAATCTGCAACTGGAACGTCAATGCCATTAAAATTTAATTTTGGTGCATGACTAAAACACTTGTCAACTCCATTAACATTTTTTCTGCTGTAAACATCACAGAAAGACTAGACCACTGGAGACATCTGTTATAAAATATTGTCCGTTTATGCAAGATGTTTTGGCTTTAATTTTATGAGAGAGATAAACGTAATAACTTCCGCGAAGTGTGTTATACTTCGCTGTGTGAAAAAAAATTATTTTATCATTTCAAATTTCCAACCAGTAAATTGCTCCAAATTTATATTAATTTTTATGTATTTCATCTCCAACTGAGAAAATATTTGTTCCAGCTAATAATTCTCGTGATTTATCTCTTGAATATGGTTCGATAATCTCGTTGGTGAAATTTACGTTTTCAAAGATTTTATCAAGTACAAGGTTTTGAAATGCATATGACTGTCATAAAATAACATAGATACTGCACTATTAGATTGATAAAACTGTATGCTGCCATTTCTCGCGTTACAATCGAAAATAGGAAATGAGGCAAATTTGTAGTCAAAATTTGCTAAATCGATTTGTTGATCAAACCGATAGCTGTTATCAAATTCTGCAGAATTGTTGGCTATTTTCGTACGTTCTCCTTGGCAACAGCTAGCAACTTCAGCACGCAGGCAAGATTATTATTAAGTTCACCCCAAATAAAAAAGTACGTAGGAAATATGTTAGGGTCGGTGTTACATATCAAATATAGAAAACCGATTGGTAAATCAATACAGACTGGTTATAAGATCAGCAATAAAGGTGATAATGCTGAGAGAACGGAAATGCTAAAGATTTTTTATAACCGCTTCGGATACCTAGTTGTTAGAGTGTCCGCCTCGGATGCAGGAGGTCATGGGTTCGATACCCGGCTGTGTCATACCAAAGACTTATAAAAGTGGTACTAACAGCTGCCTCGCTGAAGCATCATTGTTATTTGGCGAGATTGTGCGGCAAATGCTTCACTTTTAGCATATCACTTGTTGCATCTGACATTTTTAAAACTAATTATGTTGATAACTATATTCAAATAGCAAAACCATCATAGGCTGCACCTGGTGGTGTTATACCAAGATTTGTACTTGCTGCTGGTAATGCATCTCTTACAACGTTTGTTTTATTAAGCTGCGGACGCGGCTATACCTAAAACAGAGGAATTGGCAAAAAGAAAACTTCTTACAATTATAACATCTGCAGAACCATGCGTAAGAGTACATTTTTAAATAAATTCGCCAATTCCAGTATCTTTAAACCACATCTGTGGCATCTGATTTAGAGCAATCATCGCTAAACAAAACAATTTTAAGTATTGTACTACGGCTAAGTGCATTGAAATATCTTCCACGGTTTGATTAGCCAACTGGTATTTAGCACTTCTAAACAAACTCCAACCTTTATTTGACATGCGCAATTTCCGCACCAGCTTATATATTACCTCCAATGTTAACACTTGACCACGTACTTCTAACACCGCTTTATGCGGCAATAAAAGCACACATCATCTCTTGTGTTAAAAGTTCTGACTCCATCCTTATTTGGTTCATTGAGTTTTCATCGAGATACTCGACGTATTCAGCAATATCAATATAATTTTTAGCTGACATTACCTTATAATAGCCATACAAAATTGCAATGACAACGTCGTCTGCAACTAAAAAGCAGCACAAATCATCGACACTGTTTTCTTTATAGCCATACGAAAAATTAATGTTAAAAGTAGTTTATGTTATCGGCCTTCTCACAATTGAACGAGACAGACTCTGAAAAGTAATGCCAATAAATTTCGTAACCTCATACGCATTCATCAGACATCTTGTTCTCAAAAATTTTACGTTCAATCAAATAAGCATGTTACTAGGTTTTGGTAAATGAAACATTTTTATAAACGTGAAGTAGAAAACACGTTTGATTTCTAGACCTGGTTAAAGAAAAATGGAGTATTGGCAAATGAACGATATATGGATACTTCGTCAAATGTTTATGACAAGTATAGAGATTTTATAGCTGATCCTAACAACGATAAGTTTCCTCATTTTCTTGATGTAATTGTTGGTACTGGAGTTTTTAATATCGTATAAAAATTGTGAACAAATATTGTATCAATGGAAAACAACAGATCATCGATTTCAATCATGTATCAGATGAATTTCCAAAATAGTATGTTGACGCTTTAATGCATTATTACAAATATTATCATAAAAATCTTTGGTGCGTAAAACAATGTTACAAATATTAAAGCAAAATACTTCAAGCAATATCATATTTACCACTGATAATAACTAACTCTGGCATAATTACAAGTGGAGCATCCTTAAATCCGTTTTTGTTAATGATGTCTGGTGTTGGTGTTTCTCTTGTAACAGCGTGTAAAAAATTGAGCCTCGACTTGAGACAAGAACAAAATGACTGTAAAACAGCGAGTGTCACATAAAAAAATTACTTTATCAAACATGATCTTGATTGCCGGGTATATAATATGATGTGAACGATTTAATATGTTAATTTCGTATCATTTAACAGATTTTAACAGATATTTTACCAATTAAAATTAGCAGGTATGAAAAACTTATCTAAAAGTATTTTAATAATAGGTTATGAAATTTTGTGTGAACTTTAAAAAAAATCTTTAAAAAATGGTTTAAAAAATAAAATCATCTCAACATGATTTTTTTAAAAAAAATCAAGCTCAACATATAAAAATATTTCGACTCTAATTTATTCCTCAATATTTAAAAATTTTGCTCAGATAACACACTTTATGTCTGCTGGGTCAATATAAGATTCTGGATCTTCCATGAAAACTTCAATGACCTCTTCGAGAAATTTCATATCCATAAACATTGTAGATAATCCATTTTCTCTGTAGTAAATTATAGCTTAATATCTTGCAAGAAGTTCACTTGACATATAAAACGTATCTACAAAATTGTTAATATAATACGGTTTTTGTAACGAAACTGGATTGTCAATAATGATGCAGTAAACATTGTCCAGATATTCTGTAATTATATCAATATCGTCTCTAGCAATATCTTCATACTTGATAACACCTGAAGGCATTTCAGTTATTTCATCCTGTCTACTTTTGTTTATTATATCTATAAGTTTCTAAATCTTTAATTGAAAATTTTTCAAGGATGGTCTTTGAGCTAGAAACATAGTTTTCATCCACTAGGAGTACTACCAATGTATCATGTCATAGGAATTATTTTATTTTAATTATCATGAAACATAGCTGTAATAGTATTAGTAATTAATGAGTTATTCTTATCTTAGGGACACCCTGCCCCACAAAACATATTTGGTCAGAAAAATAATTATCATGTAAAAGTCATTTTCTTAAGCTAAAAGAGACTGCTGAAGAAAATGTCAGCATAGAAGGGGTTTTGGAGAAGAAGGAGGTCTCTGAGATAGAAAACTGCTTTTTCTTTACTACTCTATTTATCAGGATTTTCGGATAGCTCTGTTATAATTAGCCGCATCTCTGCTGATATTTGCATGCATTATATTATGTTTCAAAGCACGGAAATATGTTATAACAAGTTATATATATATATATATATATATATATATATATATATATATATATATATATATATATATATATATATATATATATATATATATATATATATATATATATATATATATACATACATACATATATATATATATATATATATATATATATATATATATATATATATATATATATATATATATATATATATATAGTCTGTGTGAATGCCCTAAGTTGGTAACTGAAGTAGACCTGACTTCTGTCATTTT